>BHFT01046004.1:0-17911 GCA_004320025.1 Laticauda laticaudata | reverse complement strand
CCATGGAGCTGATGCAATTCATACTCCCCGCATGCGCAGTGAACGCTTTGCATCCGATATACATCCGCACGGCATCCTCTTTGTTTCCTATAGGCATCCGTGATGCATCCGCCCCTTCCGCTATGCGTCCTCTTCGAAATTCTCCCCCGGAACCCCTTCGGATGTATCATCTGCTTCCATCCACTGTCATCCACTATGCTTCTTATGAACATCCGTTTAACATCCCCACTACATGCTACCCACGTCTGTTCTTTTCTGTTCTTTTCCGTTCTGTTTATGGAAATTTTCGCCAATTTTTGGAGCGGATGACAACAGATGGAGCCACCCCCAAAATTTTGCTTGTCTGCTGTGTCCTTTATGCATACGTTTTGCGTCTGTCGGCTAGTGGGACTGGGCCTTAAAACCCAATCTCATTCACCTCAATACCTTTTGCTGGTGACAACACTGTGAAAATTATGCTTGTAAAAGAACCACTTTTAGGTTTAAATAGTTGATGAAGACCTATTTTTAACAATTTCCACTTTCTATGGAAAAAAAATTAGAAAATTAGAGAAATCACAATATCCAATTTCACTAGGCATTATTTTAGAATATATGAATGACCTTAGAGAAAGAAGGGAAGAGTTGCTGCTTCGGAAATAATCAGACAAGAGAGGGAAGAGCCGTAGCAGTCAGAGAAAGAAACTTAGGAAGGACACAGTCTAATGGATCAAATAGTTAAAAGTAGAGGTGGGAAGCTTATGCCTTCAGATTTGCAAGGTCTTGCTAATGTAGCCACACAATAAAGTAGAATTAGTTCATCTTGTAATGTTTCCTGTCTGATTTAACTGGGAGGCTTCTTGAATGTTTTGTCCTCCCAAAGAACAGGTTTTCTACCATAATTCTTTCTCTAATATTTTTATGGTAAATTTATTCTTCAAGGGTTGTGGAATGCTATTGCTAATTCACCTGAGTGCACAGCTTTACTACCTAAGACTATGTCATAGATGATGTGGTTCCCACACACACTTGAAGAGCTGGCTCTCTCAATCAGTTGACTCTTTTCATACTTTCAAAGTAAAGTTAATGAGACTCTTCAAAATTACTATTAAGGTTAGCTGTATTTCTTCTTTAACTTCATCATTTCTATGTTACCTCTATCTTAATAAAGTTTGATACTGTATTATTGAATTTCTACTTATGACTACATTGCTGTTGCTGTTAATACTCTTGTTAATAGCCAATGAACAGAACACAGACAAAGATATAGTTACCTCCTGAGAGTGATTTTGCGTGCCAGTATTGCCAGTGTGATGTTTGCTTTGCACACAATGCCTTGGGGCTATGCATAAAATCACTTGATAACCAAAAACTATGCATGCAGAAGAAATCTGAAGTGCCAGAATTAGACCATCACCCCCATTTAATTCTGCAGCATTAAGCAAACAATTGTTCTATTGCAAATCTTTTTAATTAAACATTAGTCACACATTCTCCCCAGCCCTTGCTTTTCCATGTTAAAGCCCCAAATCCTAGGGGGAAAGAAATGGTAACAGAAGCCTGGATGTTACATGAATAGTGTAATTAGGCACCAGGCTGGCCTTAAGAAAACACTATTCAAATGAAAGATTAAAAACTCTGCTCTTTTTGCTACAATGGTTCTCAGCAAGGTTTGCCACATTCCTACCAAGGGCAAACTGGCACAAAGTCTCTCTGTGTGTATGTTTGTGTGTGTGTGTGTGTGTGTGTGTTTGTGTACATGATATATGTAGTAACCTCTGTCTGCAAACAGCAATTCAAACATGCAGTGGGAATGTATGAAGAGATTGTACCAGAGGAGAGGGATTGGGGGTGGGGATAGGAAGAGGAGGGGGAAGAGAAAGGAAAACAATAGGTACAGATTTCTACTGGTTTCCTCAGGCATCCATAGCAGCTGCTTAATGATACATGTATCATTATATCCTGGAGTAGTTGGAGGGCAAAAGCAGAGTTGATTACACTACAGACAATTGTTTCACTATAATTCCGGGCCATTTTTCATTAGCTGCCTCTCCTCACAGCAAAAGCAGGGATAATTTTTTAGGGAGGAAAAAACTTCTACCTCTCAAAGGTTGTCCAGCAGTTAAAGATTTTTAATAATTCATCATGCGAAACATTGAGAGCTAAATGCTAAACTTCCCAGCAATAACAACAAAAAGATGAATGGAAGGGAACTGAGGTTAACTTGCTTTGATAGAAACAAAGGGGTAAATAAAAGGAATTGTGCTATCGCTTTTCCCATGATTTATTGGAACATTTCTTTTTTATTACTCTGCTCTGGTTTGAAATGTGTTGTCATTCAGTCTGTTCAGTCAAACCACTCCATGCTGAGCAAACTGATTAAGTAACTGATTAAAAACAAAAGAGAGTCTGCCCTAAATCACTTGTGCTCCATGGCAAGTGGTGGCATCACTTCTAAATTTACCTCTGGGAAAGGTAGGGAGTTTTCTGTGCCAATAGGCTTAACTCATAAATTACTTCATTAGAAGTTAATGTTGACAATTACCTTGTTTGCAGGAAAGTGGGAAATCTGCCACCTGACTGTGTTGTGCTTCCCCCCACCAACAAAACAAATTCTCCACTGCAGCCTGACCTACCCTAGCATTCTCCAAATGTGCTGCAGTAAAATTCCTGTTGCAATTCCAGCATGACCATTGACTCCAAGGCAATTGGGGATGACCTGATTAAGGAACTTGCTGTACAATAGTCTTGGACATAATGCACTCTTGAACTAATAAGGGGTCAAGCTATTTTCTAAAGCACCTGTAGGCCAAACAAGGAATAATGGTTGGAAACTGAACAAGGAGAGATTTAACCTGGAAATAAGGATAATTTTTCTGACAGTGAGAACAATCAACCAATGGAAAAGAAGTTGCCTTCAGAAGCTGTGGAAGCTTCATCACTTGAGACTTTCAAGAAGAGATTGGACTGCTATTTGTCAGAAATGGTGTAGGGTCTCCGGCTTGGGTGGAGGGTTGGACTAGATGACCCACAAGGTCCCTTCCAACTCTGTTAATCTGTTTAATCTGTTAATATGAGACATATGCAACTGGCCCTTTGAGGGCAACCATAATGCTGATGCGGTCCTCAATGAAATTGAGTTTGACATCCCTAGAATAGAGTATTTATTCCTGGTTAATTTCTGTGCCAATAGGCTTAACTCATAAATTACTTCATTGGATGTTAATGTTGACAATTACCTTGTTTGCACATTGCACAATTGTTTGCACATTTGCACAATTTAGCACATTGTGTAACTAAGCACATTGTGTGAACATAGTCTGTAAGAACACACATTTTGCCTTAGGCTTTGCTGAACAATTGTTCTTTTTATTTAAAATAAAAGGATCATTTCAAAATTATTGTTACCTGAACCCTAATTTTGATCATAATGTTTTTTGCACTAGATTGGGAGAGTCTGAAGTACAATTAAGACACTTCCATCCCACCCTTATTTTAACTCCCAAGACCCTGTGAAATGATTGGAAGCGACTTGTGAGCGTTGAAACACTGAGAGGAGGAGCTCCACTGATTTAGCTTACCAGTGTGGAAGTATAGCAAAGATGGCACTACAGAAAATATTTTGTCTATGATCAAAGAACTCATTTGCCACTTGACAAACCCAACAATTTAGCACTGTTTAAGCTAGAGAACTGCCAAGACACAGTTTTCTCTGATCAGATAAAAACAATTACAATGTGTTGGTGTTAGGAACAAAGTTGGATGACAAATAAGTAGATGGGGAAAAAGGATTCTTACCAATGGAAAACTGGGCCACCCCCAAAATTGGACTGCTTCAGAAACCAAACAGAAGTAAATTATTCTTGCTGAATCATGACTGAGACAGCCATTACAGAACATTCACATGGCTGTACATATAGAAAATGGCACCAAAGCCCCATCAAGACCATTTAGCATGAGTATATTATCATATTTTCCATTTCTCTGAGGGAGAGAAAGTGGATTTATGTTTTCAGTTATATGGAATAACCAAAACAGAAGTGATAATCAACAGGAATTAAGACAGTAACAAACAAAGTTACATTTTTGTTTGGCATCAAAGCAGTATGGGGTACAATCTTCTTCAAAGTCCACAAATAGAAACCAATTCAAATAGAAACCAAGTCTCCAGCTTGAGACATTGACTCAGTTTGTTCACTAAAATCTGCTCCAAATTCAAGTAAATGTGAGCTATTTCATCAATGAAATAATTATTGAGCAAAAATGCCATAGCTGTATGCCAAGGGATTACCCACCCTTTCCACTAACTAATCATCAGGGAATGGATCTTACTGGTACAGTAGGAGCAGAGAAATACTGACATATGAGTTTTTACCTCTGGTTGGTCATATCCAATTGTCTTTTTCTACCAGCATTCTAGACCCCACCATAGATCCTAAGATATAGAGACTGAAGTCCTCTAGCCTCAATTACTGTGACTACCAGCCCCACAGTGACATCAAGAACCTTAGGAAGGGTGACCTTGGGGAGCAAGACAGACAGTACTATTGTGAACATTTTCTTATTACCCAACATAGGCATTCACATATTGTTATTGGTGGGAGCAGACCCCTATCATTGCTGTAGTATTTTGTAAGGTCATCACCACTACCCTTTCCCTAGTCTTGGGATTTCATCTTTCTTTAAAATGTTTCTTTAATATATGTCATGGGTATCAAACTTGCAATGTCACATTGCCGTCACATGATGTTTTGCGATGTTTTTCCCATTTGCGGAGCTGGTGAGGGCATGGCTTGCACCTGGCCCATGGGCCGCCAGTTTAACACCCCTGATATATGTAACCTTGAAAACAACGTACCTCAGTATATGTTTTATTGTATGCAATGGCTTCAAGTAATTTCCTTATTTCTATACAAGCGTTCCAAATATTTTTTGTATGCAATTTTTTCCTTATGCCTGTATTTATATGCATTTTTCAAGAAAGAGATTATTTGCCCAGGCCACAATGAATTCTTTTTCAGCCAATTGTAATCATTTTACTTGACAAAAAAATATTTGATGGATTTCTCTTCCATCATTCTTTTTAAATTAAAAAGACTGCAGCTCCCTTTTCTGCAAGGCAATGTTCTTCTTGGCTGAATCATCTCTTCTTTATTAACATCCTGACCATTATACACCACAGCCCAAAATTGATTCATTTGTGTTAGAGGAAAATTACAATGACCGTAGCTTCAAAATAAGAAATTTCTGTGTTTCCTTTTTAAAAAAAATAGTTTCTTGCCCCAATAACTGATTGTTTCATTCATTAGTTACTGAGATATGGCTTTTCTGCTGCCAGTTTTGGAATCAGCAGTCATATGCTGGTGTTGGAAAATGACAGTTCTTACTGGCTTTTTTGTGTGTATGTGCATGTACTCTAACATTTTCAGTAAGACCAAAAATGCTTGGATGAATAGGATTTATCACAAGAGGAGCTATGGCATAAAACTCTTGACTTATGGATCAAAAATAAAATGGTGCCCCCATCTCACTGTAAGCTATTCTGGGAAACTAATTATTCACAATAGATAACTAAACTGTAAATCTTTGTTATAAGTAAGGAATTGAGAGCAGACGTTGCCTTGCAAAATCTTTTTCAAAGTCTCCTATGCTAATATCTAATTCAAAAGGAAAATGGTAGATATGCTAGAGGCTGCAGAGTTCATGGGATGAAAGTAGATTAATCCATGGGATCATGATATGCTGAGTCTTTGGCAAGACACATTTCATTACCAAATGCCTGATGTCCTTGATTATCAAACATAGAGATAGTTCATTAATAAATTGGGAGTGGGTTGCCCATTGTACAAGAAATAAATATAAGATCTGATAATAAGTAACATTTTTTTGTTTTTTACTATAATGACCCAGACTAGTCTGAACATTACAATGGCAGTGGCTATACGTTTTTAAAGACAATGTTAATTCCTCTGCAGCAGGGGAAGTTATTTTTAACAGGAAAATGGCAGATGAGAAGGATAAATGTTCTCTGTGGTACTATTACTACAGCATTATCCCATTCCAGACTGAAGTACCATGGTTGTTTTTTCCATGAAAATAAAAATATGGAATATCATTGTTTTATGAAGATCAACACTATTTTTCTTCCGAAATGAATATTATTTACTGAAATGTTGTACTGTATCTTCTATGTACAGTAGAAGGGCATAGTATCATGGGGAACTAAAGGCTAGGTCACACCGGCCAACAGATGCAAAATGTATGTAAAAAGGACACAGCGGATGAACAAATTTTCCATCCATTGTTATCTGCTCTCAAAAGTGCCCCAAATTTGCATAAACAGAGTGGACAACAACAGAAAGGAGCGGACGTGGGGAGGATGTAGCGAGGATGTAAAGTGGACGTTCATAGGAAGCCTAGCGGATGAAAGCGGATGGAAGCGGATGACACATCTGCAGGGCTTCCGGGGGAGAACAGCGAAGCAGACACGTAGTGGAAGGAAACGGATGCGTAGCGGATGCCGTAGCGGATGATGCGGATGCATCACAGACAGCCTATAGGATCTATAGTTTTTGCAGATTGCAAAGGTTCACTGCGCATGGCTGGGAGGATGAATTGCTAAGCTCCGCGGATAAGAAGGAGGATGCAGCTCGCAGCAGTCGCATTCAGAGGAAAGGACGCTGCTGAGAGCTCATCTTGAGAGAAACCATGGGAGAGAGGAAGCCTGTGCTACTCTGCAGCTCCTGGCAGAAGGACAGAACGACCATCCACCCCTGGCGCGACTCTGAAGCTGCTGGTGCTGCTGGGCTGCTGCTCTCTGGGTCTGCTGGTGCTGCTGCTCGGTGTTGCTGGTGCTGCTGGGTGCTTCTCCTGCTGCTGTGGTGGACAGCCAAGGCTGAAAAGCCTCTGATGATGAAGCCTGAAGCTCCTGCCAGAGGCAAGAAAGAAGCAAGGCAGGAGAAGGGGGAGAGGAAACAGTATTGCATTTCGAGGACATGAGGAGGAGGTGCTGGAATGGCTGCGGGAGAATGAGTAGCCCTGTGGAGGAAGGCACAGGCTTCTATTGTGACACAAGCAGAAGCAGGCAGCGTGGAGAACAGAAGGCGGGAGCTGGGCTACACTTAATGTCATCAACTGTCGGGTGGTAGGAAATGCAATGCATGGCACAAGCTGGTTGATGATGATGGGGCAAGACGTAGCTCAGCACGCATGATAATGTATCCCTCGGTGAGCACGCGGTTGCCGGCTCTGTCACGCCTTTAAATAGTACATCCGGGGGACCAATATGCTACATTAGTCGATGTACGTGAGGATAATACGCCAAAGGAAGGTGTGTGCAGCTATACACTGGAGGGTTGAGATGTCGCCCCGGACTGGGAGCAGCCGCTCTGTATCAGGCACACACGTCCAGAAGTGCTAGGAACTAGCCATTTTTCATCTCTTGCCGATGGCAAATGGGAGACGAGGTTCATGTGTCCAAGCTCGCGGATTGTTCTTTTGGGAGGGCTTCCATGAAGTAAGACCCGTCTATACCAGATTGCAGCTCTCATCTATTTGGGTGGCAGTTGCGAACTTTGAGAATCCACGTGTCAAAATAGTGGCCAAACATACAACGAATAAGGTCGCAGGTATGAGCACAGCATGCACGCACACACGTCGAGAAACCGCTACCAAGACTCACACCGGCAGATTCAATCCCAACCTTACAATCCGTTGCACACAGAAGCAGAAGAGATAGAGGTATGGAACGAGGGATACGCAAGACGCAATGAGGAAGGATGTCTGACCATTGAATTTAGGGTGGGAAATCAGTTGCGACACTGAAGTATACAAAGGGTCGACCATAAGGGATTGCTACCTGTACTGCCTCAGCTGGTCCAAGCTACCACTATACCGGTAAGTCCACCCTATGGGAGAATGCCATAATCTCAGTGATCCGTACGTGGGTGGCTCATGGTGCCCATTGAGGCTCGATAGGCCAAGTTAGGATTGCGAGCAAAGTGACACGAGGCAACTGGAATCACCGCCTGTTCTTGTGTGACATCCACGCTCCTCAGGCACGCATCCACGTCGATCGAATGCTTGGCTGAAAACGGGTGCCAAACATTATGGTTATTCGGGGGGGCGGCAGCAGCTGCCCTTCTCGTCGGGTCGTGCTTCCTCCATGGCGCAGTACCCGAGTGGATCAAAGCGCCTTACAAGCAGATTGGTGCGACGGGTCCCGTGGCCTACCAAGCGTATCCGCGACAAGTAATCGTAGGTCGTGGGCAAGGCGGAAAGGCGACTTTTCCCACGTGCATCTCAACCGCATCAGCACAGATGCGAGCAAATTAGTATACGCTGCATGCGGCCCTCTGCGGAGGAATGGAGATCCGCCATACACACTCCTCTTACATCTTCCCGCACACTAGAAAGGCCTCTTTCTTAGAAATCTGGTCATAAGTATTGCTACACACTGGGACCTCTGCATGATATCGCAGGTCTTGGGAGGGGAAGCATTGCTCTTACTCATCAAAATGTGACTGTCCCAGTAGTACGAATGCTTGTTCGAGAGCATGCTTGCTCCAGTTTATCATAGGTGGCTACTCTATAGAGAGGAGGTGTGCCAGGCACCCAATGGCGCTCATACCAGCACTCCGCACATCACCTGCACAGTCCCTAAGGCCCTTCTCACATGTTGATCGGTGCACGGCAAGTGATAGTTAATAGAGATCGCCAGAAGGTAGCCTATGTAGCCTGGCATCTGAAGCGTGTGATACACTCTTATTTTGGCTTAGAAAGACACTTTATGTGGGTGCCTCGCTTTTTGCTTGTTTTAAATTAAGATTATACCTACGGATGTTTGTGAGTTCCACAGACTAAAGGTTTATCATATGTGGGTCCATTGATCATCCTATTGCGTTTATCTCATTCTTGTTCATTTGAGTTTCAATATCTTCAAGAGAGTTGCCTCGGCGAAATAGATTGTCTCGCTATAATAAGGGTTTCTTGGTGGGTTGGTAAAGGTAGCTGTGGGAGTCGGATATATTGCTGTGTGGCAGGGTAAATGATAGCTGTGGGATTGTTGTAAGGAGGAGTACGAACACTTATCATAGTATTGGCGCCACTGCGCGACTAAACGAGATAGTGCTCGCGAGCATATAGAGTGTGATGGGATTGGTGTATAAGGCGTGCATGGGCTGGGTTACAGATCGGTGGGTGTCATATAGAAAACCTCAGTGAAAGAGCGATAGTGGGACTGAGGTCACGCGTCCCAGCCTGCCACACATTAATCGCGCCTTTTCTATTATCAATAAACAATTTAATCAATTGATCACACGTACACGAACCGATGAAACATAATCTATTCACATGCCTAATAAATTGTAAGGTCCACATCAACATAACTGGCACAATTCACTGTTGATGAGTGCAGGCTGAGGGAAGGCATACATTTAAGCCATCTATCCATCCTGGTCTTGGCCAACTCCCCACTAGCTTTCAGCTGGGGAGTTGCGACAGTTGTTTTCAGAAAGTTGCGCTGCTCTACTTCAGCCTTTCCACGTGAAGCTCTGTTGGGGGCCCGTTGCACATCCACAGTGTCATGATCAGGTTTATGTCTTGCCTCATTCGACACCAAGGCTCTATTCCCCATTGACTTGTTGATGGGTCCAAAGCCTCTTTCTTGCAACAGCTGGGGTAAGCGGTGGCGCATGTTAGAGTTCGATGCGGATGCAGCAAGCTTCCACGATGCTCCTACACGGTCTGTGGGGATGCTGCATGGTGGTGAAAAGTACTGAACCTCTTGGCGGATGCAAGGATTGTCCAACCGTCCTTGCCTGGACAGCCTGTAGTTGAAGATACTCTTTTCAGGGTTAGGTATCTGGAACTGTAGGGCTTCATGAGGTAGGTTCTGAGGGAGAAGGCATCATACGCCGATGAAGTAGGGCACATTTTGTGTGTCGTTGGGTAGGAGGTCTGGATCTGGAAACCCATGATGAGGTTGCATTCCAGTCACCTTGAGGTATGGCGTTGTATACCTGGGCATCTGAAGATGACCGTTGCTGAAGCATACGATGTACATGATTGTAGTAGCATCAACCATGGAAAGAGGATGATGCTGACGAAGCCTTGTAGTTGAATAATTGGACCCTGATTGGATGGAGCTTGCAGGCAGTGTTCCATCTATGGCTCCAAGGTGTGGGGAAATTCCACCTTGATACACTTGCTCTGCAACTTTCCTCAGCCTTCTTCAGTGGTGGGGCACTGGAGGAGCTCTCCACGTATTTCTTCGATGATGGCTGCACACTTCTCTGACCAAATGCTGATGGTGTTGTGTGGCACCCTCCACCATACTACATGTTTTCTGTACGTGGTCCAGGCCAGGTGCGCAGAGTCAGTGCCACCTTCAGTCCAGGGTCCAGGCTGGGATGGAAGTTGGTTTTTTGCCTTGGTCAACTGGTCTCAGACGCTCCAACAACTTCGGTCAAACATGGCTGGTGGCAGTCATGAAGTGCTGAATGCACGAGGGTATTCGTTTCCTCAGCTCCACCATCAGCTGTCATAGAATCCAAACTCCGCTCTTCTCCCGGTCCACGTCAGACCCAGACAGTTTTTGGACGTCTTTCTTTCTTTTGCGTAGAAAAGGTGAAACAGTCTGAAGAGGGTTGGTTGTGGTGTTGAATGATGGCGGCTACCAAAGGGAGTGTGCGATGATCCATGGTGGAGATCAATAGATGATGTGGAAGAGCAAGAAAAGGCTGAAGAGGCCTGCACACCAGGGCTGCTGACTGAAAGTGAGATAAGGTGATTTCCTCCCTTTTTATAGGAAATGTCGGTTTTCGCTAGGTGTCCTTACCACATACTCTAGCGATCCTCAGACATCCTAAATATCCGAGATACATCCCATATACCGAACATTTTGTCGTTTTAATGCTTTTCTATATGAGATGCATTGTTTGTTTGTCTGTGCTACTAACCGTTGGTTGGAGGTTCCGCGTACGTTTCGGTCATCCTCTTTTCCGCTTTCTGCTGGCGAGCGGATGTGAGTTGCGCGGATGGCCAGAGGAATGCTGAGAGGACACATCCGATGTGTAACGGATGACAACGGACGTAGAAGTTTGTTCGCCGTATGTGTTGGCGATGTAGATCATACGCAGTGGAAAGTTATCCGCTCAAAAAGTTTTGTGCAGCTCAAAACTTTTTGAGCGGATGAAATAGCAGTAGACGGATGTTTGACGGATAGAGCATATGAAATAGGTACGCAGTGAGTACACAACGGATGCATTGTGTTTTCCAACGGATGGCAAGCTTTTTTGTTTGTTTTACATCCTCTTTGCATCCGTTGGTTCAGTGTGACAGGGGCTTAAGGAATAACGGTAGAAATACAGGAGCAGGAAAACAAGTGATTCTGGAGTAGAATAACTCACAAATGGAAATCAGTGGGGGAGTCAACCAAGGTTTGGGCTGTCTTAATGAGGGAGAGATGCTTTATTTGCATGAGAATGAGAGCAGTTTTTTCTAAATCATATTTGAATCATGTAAAAGCCTAATTAATATACCTTCCTGTTAAAACAGTGGTTGCCAAACTGGCTCACTAGAGTCAGTCAGAAACTTAGATCCATTATTAATTGACTGTATTTTGCATCCTGGACTGAAGCACTAATGGCTGTATTTCTTCACCTAAGACAAGTGGTTTTGTATTTTGTTATGACCCGGCACTGCAAGACTCAGTAATAATCTTTTTGAGATGTTTTTTGACTGCATGAAATACAACTGTAGAATCTCTCTCACCCCTGCTCCTGATCAACATGTATTATTAATGCATTGAATTAATGTGAAAATCAGAACACATATTTGTTCAAGGCCTATTCAATTCTCTATTTTATAGGCCTCTCCCATCCACCTATTGCCTCTCCCATCCTCCTATTCCACTTATATATTTCAGAAAAAGTAGAAAGTAAAGTGTTGGCATTAATGCTTAGTTTTACCCAGGTGTGCATGATGTGATCTTAACACTGTTAGTGTATAACAATGTCTTTTGAAAGACTGTGAAAACCCATCAATAAATGATTCAGCATTATACTGGTAAGGAAGACATTGTGATAGAGATTTTTCACCCATCCAGAAATAAACCATAATGTTCAAAGTTAATTTCTTCCAAGGAAAGAAACTGAAATTAGTTACTGACATGCAATAATTCATTTTGCATTTTACCAACAATAATTAAATTGCCTGGAACTGTTGTCATTTAACAGCCGATTAATTGACTAATGTGCATTACTTTCATGCAGACTATAGGTAAAATCCAGGGATTAAGAAAAAAAGACAACTTTTAGCATAACCTAATCATCCTGCAAAATGGTAAATTTACCTTACACTGGAATATAATTTATGAAGACATTAATGTCTTGTCCTGGCAAAGACATATGTAGTTCCATCAAAAATGGTTTAAAGACATAATAGAACTGCTACATTTTATTCACTAGTGATAGCAGTTAAATGGCTAATTAACCATAGACACTTTTTATGCTATCAAAAGACTATATAATTCTGCTTTGAATCCAATATTTATCTGTTCTGCCATTCATAGGAATATTTTGCATCTTAGGTTTTATCTCGGTAGCTAACTTGATTCAAGGTGCTTCAGAAATTACATAATTGTACATCTTGTTTGTTTGAAAATATTATGGAAAAGCAAAATTCAACCTCTTTAATAAATTAAGTTGCTGAAAAGCTTATGTTGCTTGCTTTATATGGATCCTTCTGAAATTGCTACTTCTTGATAAGATGGATGATGAATATTATCTCCATGCAAAAAAGAGAAATGGTCCTGATTCATTTATGATTTTTGTTAAAAATATGCATGACTATAACAAAGTGAAGATTTATGACATAAACAGATTTCAAGGACTGGATTGAAAATAAGAAGCGGGGAGAAAGGATTTACTTCTGCCAATGATACAAAAATTACCTGAATCTGTAACAGTGAGAGATCATTCACATAGTACAAGTGAAGAAGTGATGTAAATTATCTATTAAATCATATCCCAAAAAAACAAACAATATGTCCCAAAGGTTCTTTTTTTTAAAAAAAAAGTTTTATTGATTTTTAAGGACAAGCAAAAACAAACAAAACATAAAAACATCCAGCTTTCTTCCATAAGTATACAAACAGTGTGTCAGTTGGTTTACAAATTNCAATTCATATAGTCCTTCCAAATCTATTGAAAAAGGTTCTTTTTCAAAAGGCAGCTGGACTTTCTGGAGGTTTTTTTGTAAAAAGTTTTTTGTTTTTTATATTTCAAAAACATCTCTTTTAGTGAACAGCATGGTTCCAGGTTTTCACATTTCCATACAAACATGACCTTAGTTACATATGCATCTTACACATTTAGTTTAATATCATATCATTACATTTCATATTTTCTGTAAATTTTCTCAGATATTCTTACATTCTTCAAATTTATTTTATATATTTTCTATTCCTTTCTTAACTTATTTCTTTTTATTTTAAATAGTTCTCATATCTTCATCTTCATTATACTTTATATTTTAATCTGTCACATTTGCAATTTCCTCACATATTATTTCATTGTTCCAAAAGTCCCATCTTAATTCTAATAATTCAAAAAGTTTCCCTTTTGATTACTAACTTGAAGTACCACCCCTTTATCTTATACATCATTTAGTTAACTCCCTTTTTATTCATAATAGCAATTTATCACAATGTATTCATTTTTTGATAATCTCCTAATAACTACTTAACACATATACATTTTAGGCCAGATTCTGCATGGTATTTTCCCCTTCAACTACATTAAATCATTTATCATTTCAAATGAATCAATCTATTCAATTAATCATAAAAAAGTGCTGTTAATCTTTTTGTAGCAATCATCATAATTCATTTTAACTATATTCTTAAATTTATTAAACATATTTAGCATATTTATCATAATTTCTCTTTTCCACATTTATTCCATTTATGTCTGTATCTAATTTAACAATAACAAGTAGTCTAATAACAAAAAAACATCAGTTCCAATCTTTTCATTATACTTTTCTATCACCTGGATAATTTATTACTTCAAATGCCATTATATTACACCACATTACCTTGCAGAATCCCCTTTCTCAATCTTAATTTATCCATTATCTTTATGTCTCTTGACTTTCTGGGCTTTTTTAAAAAAGATGTTTTGCTTCTCATCCAAAAAGCTTCTTCTGCTCACTGAAATATGTGTTCAGAGCTAAAGAAACTTCTTGAATGAGAAGTGAAACAACTTCAAAGAAAAACCAGAAAATTCAGTTGGCTCTTGAAAAAGAACCTTTGGAACAACCATGACCTGGATGACTGAGAATCTCCATAAACATTTAGAACAGACAATAGTTATTCTATCATTTTGCTGAATCCATGGAGGGAGTACAACATTTTTCCTTTCTGTTCAGTCAAAACATTAATTCTGGCTTCACATTTCTTCAATATCTGCATATGACTTCTTAATGTATGTTGAAATTGCAGTCAATTTTCTGGGGAAAATTTGGCACTCAAATAAGTGTAGATGTTCTATGTTATATGCAAAATAGACTTGCTCTACAGATACAAGGACAGGCATATGCTTGAGTTGTATGCTTATCTTCTGGACTGGCTCACTGGTAGGGCCATGTAAAGCTTTACTTTCCCCCCAAATTTCCCAACAGAATTGATTTTCTAAAATTATAAGTACAAATATATTTAACCCCTCCATCTAAAGTTACATAAACTATCCCACATAGATTAATGTAAATTTCTTTTACATTTTTATGCAAAACAAAGAATATCAGTGAACCACTTCTTTATATTTTTTCCCTTTCCTTTCTACTTTTCTTTACCTTTTTTCTCTTCTTATACCTTTTAACTTTTTCTTTGATTTCTTTCTTTTTCTTTTTTCTTCTTTATATTAATGTGTGTTAGTTTTTATCTTCTTGTTAAAATGTTTAATAAAAATTATATACAACAAATCAGATTAAAAAATTGAAATGAATTGCCAAATTAGATGCCTGAAACATTAAATGAAATGGCTTATTTCCCAAACTGAACTGAATTGGAGTTGGATCAGACTGATAATCCATATTGAACTGAGAATTCAAATAAAATGACACTTATTGTGACTAATCCTTTCAGGCCAGAATACATTCCAAAAGAACCAATATACAATGTTTAAAAATCAATGTACAACTAATGTGCCTTTAAATTGGAAATAAATAATTGATTCAATGAAAAAAGGTTGGAATCCAGTCTTATTGTTTAAATTTTCAGTTTTATGAATAAATATAAATAAAACAGGGAATTTGTTTTTTTTAAAAAATAAGAATCTGGAAATTACTTTCCTTCATTAACCCGAAGTATCTTTAGGTCAATATAGTCTATGGAAGATTATAATCCTTTAATTTAAGCTATATGGTTAATCAAATATAGAGTTTAAGAAAACACCATTTTTGTTAAAAAAACAAAGCAAAATGTCCAACAATATTGTGTTTAATATAATTAATGGTTCCCAGTAGCAAAATAGGGAATCAATAATTTGAAGGTTTCCATGAGTTAGCAAATGTTTTCATAGCAAATACCCAGTATAAATGCTTTCAGATGTGGATTGCTTTTTATCGTTCAATTGTCCTTCCTTCATCAAATTTTTCAGTGCCCTGGATGATACCGTACTAATATGGTAATTTTCCTTTACCATATTTTATCTCAACTTTGTTTCTTCTCCATATCTGCACTGTGAGTTAATATTTGAGGAAATGACATTATAATCATAATTCATTCCCATGGACTCTGGTTACCATCCAACTTGCTCTCACCATCCACCTATGCAGGGACAGAGAGTATATTCGGCTGGTCCACCCAGAAGACTGATCGGCCTTGTTGCATTTCAGAGAGGGTTTGAGATTTTTCATGTATCACAACATTGTGATGTGTATCATAACGTTGGGACTATCCCAGTTTAAACATTCTAGGAGTTTTTTTTTTTAAAAAAAAACCTGTATAGAAAAGAGTTAATGCTTTAGATTAGCTAACCTTTTAAAATATTTGACATACTGTTACTTGGATTGCCTAAAACTGTAAAATAAAAAAAATTATTCAATTAGAACATCATTTGAAACCTCAGAATTGACCTGATATGTTAGCAGTCTCTGAAATTCATAAATTACTTAAATTGATAATTGTTTTGAAAGAATCTAAACCTACAATTTGTTTTTGTAGAAAACTGAATTATTCACTTGGGTATTGGAAATTCTTAAGAATTTTGGACTACAGATTTAGAATATCCTATTATCAGAATGTAATGGCCTTGTATTTTAAAGAAAGTGATTATATCATTATCATCATCATCATCATCATCATCATCTCTTTTATTAATGAAACATAAAACTTAGTCAACTGAACATTTTAAAATGTATCACAAATGCCAGTGACTGGTGCTAATGGTTGATATGGGTTGCTGCCAGCATCCTGGACATCAACCAAGTATCTTCTTAAAAGATACGATGTTCCGAGTAGCGCAGTTTTTTGCAATTCCACTGGTGTTATTACAGGAAGCTGCAAGTTCTTGATGTGTTTTGTAAAATTCTTGGACAGAGTACTAAGTGTCCTAATGACAATGTTACATGTTTCATCCATAACCATGTAGTTTTGATGGACAAGTCACAATATTTAGTGATTTTTTTCCAGTTCTTTTTCATCGACTCTGGCATCTCCTGGTACAGCGATATCAATAAATTGAACACTTTGGCCCTTGACAACCATAATATCTGGCATGTTGTATTCCAAATGGTGATCTGTCTGTATTTGAAAGTCCCACAAGATCTTCACCTTCTCATTTTCAACAACTTTTACCACTTTATGTTTCCAAGACTTTTCGGATACTGGTAGTGCATATTTTTAATATAATGACCAGTGGATTAATTTAGCAATTTGATCATATCTAACTCTGTGGTCAGTTTGTGCAATTTTGATGTACTCACGTATTAAGTGTGAAAGAGTTTCAGCTTTGTTATTGTAAAGTCAGCAGTTTGGATTGTCAGTGCATTTTTGTATCTTTGCTTCCATGGCATCAGTTTGTAGTGCTTGTTCTTGAGCAGCAAGTATTAAACCTCCCGTTTCTTTCTTCATGGTTCTCATCTTAAGCCATGCCCATGTCAAGTTATTATCACATTTTCCTTCAATGTTTTTCAAGTGCTCTACATGCAAAGCTTCGGTTTTCCATCCATTTAATCTGTCACCCAGCTGTTTTTCCTTATATTCTGCCTTTGTTTCTGTTGTTTTTATAATGTTCTCCATTTTCACACCCTGCAACAATTTTTCTGTACTTTGGTTCACATAATCATTCAAACTTCATTTTTCTTCTACAATTTGATGGATTTTCAATAGCCCTCTGCCCCCTATATTCTTCTTGGCAGGTATAACCTATTGATGTCACTTTGTGTATGTAAAGCATGGTACACATTCAAAAGTTTACACATTTTCTGGTCCAGGTTTTCCAATTCAGCCACAGTCCAGTTGATAATTCCAGCTAAGTATATATCACAGGAACTGCCCATGTGTTAATGGCTTTAATTATGTTTCCAGAATTCAGTTCTGATTTTAATATTTTGCGGACCCTTTTGATGTATTCCTTTTGCATTGATTCTTTGACTTTTCCATTCAAGATATTATCTGCTTCCAATATGTCTAGGTATTTGTAACCATCATTCTTTACTAATGTTTTCATGATGCTTCCATTTCCCAGTTCTATTCCTTCTATTTTTTCCATTTTTCCTCACTGCATGGATAGTATATGTTAAGCTAATTCCCCGTTAGGAGAATGAGCACATACAGGGAGACGTATAGAGAGAAGTGTTGGAATAATACACACACAGTACACAGATACACTGTACAGTTAATGAAGGTTTTTACTTCCAGAAAGGTTTA
>BHFT01046000.1:0-20636 GCA_004320025.1 Laticauda laticaudata | reverse complement strand
TCCTCACGTCTCTGGTGTCATGGTGGTCGAGAGTACCTGACCTTGGCCGCAAAGGTTCTCACACCCGCCTTGCTCTGCAGCCTGTAGTGAAAGCCTCTCTTCACGGTGAGAGTCTGGAAGTTAGAGATTCATGAGTAGTTCTGAGGGAGAAGCTTCATCCCCCATGATGAATAGGGCAATCTGCTTCGTGGAGGGGCTGGATCTAGGAAGCCCATGATGAGGTTTTCCAGCCCCTCCTTGTCACTGGCGTTGTATACCTGCATCTGAGAGGACCGTTGCCTGAGGGCATCCGATGTACATGAAACTTGTAGTCAGCATCGACCATGGTGAGATGTGCTGAAGAAGCCTTGTAGTGAATAATGGACCCTGACTGGCTGAGCTTTGCAGCCACGTGCTGTCCATCTATGGACTCCAACCGGTTGGAAATTCCATTTCCTGATACCCAACTGCCTCTGCAACTTCTTCCCCTGCTTCATGTGAGACTGGAGGAGCTCTCAGATCTCGATATGCCGCCCATTCTCTGAACCACAATTGCTGATGGTGTTGTGTGGCCACCCTCCACTGTAACGCATGCTCCTATACATGGTCCCTGAGGCCAGGTGGCGCAGCAGTCCAGTAGCCACCTTGAGCCCAGGTCCAGCTGGGCTGGAAGTTGGTGTTTGCCTGATCAACCGGGCCTATCCCTCCAACTTCATCAATATGGCTGGAGGATCCTCATGAAGTTGCTGGGAAAATGCACGGAGGGTCTTCTTCCTCCAGCTCCACCATCACTTGTATGTACAAGCCGTACATCTGCTCTTCTCCCAATTCCATCTTCGGACCCAACACTTCGTACGCCTCCTTTTCCCGGAAATAGAACAGTGAAAGAGCCGTAGGATGGCTTCGCACTGTTGGCAGAACGATGGTGCTACCCAAAGGAGTGTTGTACGATCCATGGTGGGGATGACTGGATCTGTGAAGAGCCAGAGCCAGATGAAGGCTGCAGGTATGCACAGCAGCGCGGCTGGATGAAAGTAACCATTATCCCCCCTTTAGCAAGAGTCCACTAGTCCTTACCTCGTAAGCCCAAACCCTTAATACCCAAGATAGGTCCCCCTGCAATGTTTTTTCCTTTAATGCTTGTATGATGAGCTAATCTCGCTTCATCTTTCTCCATCGTGTTCTAATGCTTGGTCCGTTCCACACCGTTTTTGCTTCCTCCCCTGGTCTTCTTCTGGAGCGGATTTGAGTTGGCGCGGATGCGCAGCGATGCTACACTATAGATGCGTAAACGATACACGATGTAAACGATGTCCCCGATGCATCCGAATGGAGACCGACGAAACTTTCCGCTGAAAAAGGTGTACGCCGCAACGACGATGGCCCTCATCGCAGATAGAGAGAGAGATAAATGAGCATGATACAGACGGATGCATCAGGTTAACCACAAAGTGTTCTCCATACACTACCAGGTCAACATGGCTTTAACAATACATCAATATTAATCTAACAACCTAAAAACAAAACACAAAAATGAACAAGAAACACCAATGCACCAACCAGAAAGCAAAAACAAAAAACCAAGACAAAAAGCATCCCGCACAGGACGAAAAAAAAAGGAACTGCCGAGCTGCACCTGATGGAAATGAAGCAGAGAGAATAAAAAAAGAAATGGACAACAAGAAGTAAATAATAACAACAAAAACCAAAAACACGGAAAGGAAAAGGTGCGAGGCATATGAGTGGAACAAAGCACCTTTTTGAATGGATTCCTGGCATACAGGACACAAAAGTGTGTGAACCCATCCAACCCCTGGCATACTTGCCTTAAAATGAATCTTTTTGTGCCCTCTTTTTCAAAATTACAAACCACTGCCCCACGGAAGAAGGCCTGCCCCAGGTGAAATGCGAGGGGGCTAGCCAAAATCTCTCTGGTGTTGAGAGAGGAGATTTTGCATTGGCATGCTTGCCCCAGAGCAGCAGGGCCAGAGGGGGTCTGTACTTGCTGGACTTGTTTTTTTGTTTCGTGAAATGTTTTGTTATTAACTGAAGTGCAGCCCTTATCCATCTCAAAAATGTCTGCAGTGTTTTGGTATTTGAAAAGAAGCAAGGAAAAAGATTTCATTTTAAGCAGTATGCAGGGTATGGTGGAATGGTTAAATAAAAATTCTTTTGTGTCTGTAATGCCAGGAATCCATTCAAAGTGCTATAGATCAAATTTCATATGAAGTTGGCATTGGAACAACTGAGCTAAGTGATGGAGTTACGTGATAACCTCTTGTCACAGACCAGCATCCGATATCAGTTCTGTAAAGTGCGCACTCCTTTAAAAGCAGCTTGATTTGTTTAAAGCTGATGGGTTGTACTTTTTCAGGAATTACAATTTTTGAAAGGAAGTGAGGCAGTAGCTCAGCCTATATTTTGTTGTCTTTTAAAAATTTGGAAATTTGTTTTGCCATGTCCAGTTTTGTTTTCCTTTTAGCAGACTGAAGTTAGTTTGGCAACATTTTCAAGCCATTGTAAAAGCTGCTAAGGCTTATGCCACAAACTTTTTCATGAAAGGGTTCAAAGGTTGTTTTAGAGTCCACTTCCCGAGGTGTTTTATAGAGGTTCAATTATTCTAAAATTGAAACTACAGTTTGTGAAGCTAATAGAACATTATCTAACGCAAAGCCTATCATGAATTTCTTTTTGGCAATTGCTTGACGGACTCTTTTCCCTTCAGAGATGTGTTAATGGTGGAAAAGGCTAATGAAGGGCACGAGACTCAGTTCTCTATGCCTTCAATTCTTCATGAAAGTGAAGAAAGAAATCTTAAGAGTTTATAATTTTTCATTGTTGGTTTCCAAATCCCAGTTCAATATATCATAACTGTTCAGAAGTTAGATGGAGATGGGATGATTTATTTTTGCTATTGTTTTTATGTCACCATTTTCTTGTCCATCATGTAGTCATTAATTTTTCGCTCCTTTCTTGGTTAGGTAGAGTCTATGAATTTGGCTGTTGTATTTTTCTTGTTCTTCCCATTGCTTGGTGTTCTATATATTGGTGGATCTGTTGAAGCCTTTAAAATGTTTTAAGGACGTAATGTTTAGATTTAGAATACCTCTCCACAAAGAAATGTTGCTTATTAAAATTAAATTTAAAGCCCATGTACAACTCCACCAATGGATGGAAAAGAGGCATGAAAGGAGAGAAACACTTTGCCATCCGTTGCGTTAACGTGATGCATCCGTTCTGTACTCACTGGCCTCATTTTTCAATCCTCTCTATCCGTCCATCATCCGTCGACTGACGGTTCCATCCGCCTTCAAAGAAGAGTTTTGAGCTGTTCAAAACTTTTTCAGCGGAAAATGTTATCAAACGTGTCCGTTTACATCCGCGCAATGCAATTTCCGGGGAATACATCCGTTCTACATCGTTGTCATCCGTTACGCATCCACTATATCCGCTAGCATCCGGCTTGCGCATCCGCGGCAACTCAAATCCGCTCCAGAAGAAATGGAACAGGGAGGAAGAAACAAAACGGTCGTTGGAACGTGACACAAGGCATAGTAGCAACACGAACCTGGAGAAGGGCATGAACGACGATTCAGCCTCACCATCCACAAAGCCTTTAAACTGGCACAACCAAACATCGCAAGAGAGAGGACTATCTTGGATATATTAAGTGATGTATTAAGAAGGATCGCCTAGAGGAGCAAACAGGACAACCTAGGTGGCCAAAAACAAAAAACCTATAATTGCTATAAAAGGCGGAGGAAACCAAACTACTGAGAGGATCACTTTCAACAGCACCCCTGCTGTGCCAGGAACCCTCCTGCAGCCTTCTCTGGCTCTGGACTCTTAACACAAAACCAGAATTCCAGTCATCCCACCATGGATCGTAACACACTCCTTTTGGTAAGCCACCATCGTTCTGCAACAGTGTGGCGAAGCCATCTACAGGCTCTTTCAAACTGTTCACGGGAAGAAAAGGGGCGTCCAAGAAGTGTCTGGGGTCCGAAGATGATTGGGAGAAGAGCAGAGTACGGACTGTACAACAAAGCTGATGGTGGAAAGCTGAGGAACGAAGACCCTCGTGCATGCCAGAACTTCATGAGGATGCCTCCAGCCATATTTGATGAAGTTGTTGGAGCGGCTGAGGCCCAAGGTTGATCAAGGCAAACACCAACTTCAGCCCAGCCTGGACCCTGGGCTCAAGGGTGGCACTGACTCTGCGCCCACCTTGGCCTCAGGGACCATGTATAGGAGCATGCAGACAGCTGGAGGGACGTCAGTTTGGCCACACAACACTATTCAGACATTGTGGTCAGAGAAGGTGGTTGCCCGGGACACTACCTTCATCGAACAGCACACAATACCACGAGACTGAACAGGCTCATGCTCCCAGTGCCCCCTCCACTGGACACGAAAAGAGCTGGGTCAAACGGGAGAAAAGTGGCAGGCCATCGAAATGTAGGCTGGTGTAAAAACTCGCCACACACGCGCTGCGGCAAATTTAACCATCGTCCCCCAGATCTTCCGTTGAGTCTGACGTATCAAAATGAACTTCCACACATGTTTCCCAATTCCATTGAGCCATAGATTGGCAAAACGCAACGTGGCCGTCGTTGCCAAAACCGACTCTATTATGCCGCAGCGCTCGACGGGCGTCCATTTACTTTCCCAATAACAACGGTCTTCAAGCATCACGTTTCTCTCTCACCATGGTCGATGCTGTAACTACAAGTTCATGTACATCTCGATGCTTCAGGCAACGGCATCTTCAGATGCCCAGGTATACAACAGCCAGTGACCTCAAGGAGGGCTGGAACCGCAACCTCACACCTGGGCTTACCCTAGATCCAGACCCCCACTGCCCAACGACACTGCAAGATGTGCCTACTTCATCAGGAGGAGAAGACACTCTCCGCTCAGAACCTATCTCGACATGAGAGGCCTCACTTTCTACCTCACTTTCCGAGAGGGAGACTCGCTCAGCCACGTGAAGAGCAGGATCTTCAACATACAGGCTGTCCCAGAGCAATGGCGGTGTGAGTGGTGACGTAACACCTGTATATATGGCATCCGCTCTGGGTCCAACATGGTTCCAGGTACTTCTCACACCATCCAGCATCACCCAGAGACCATCGTGAGATAGCCTGAGGAAGCTTGGCCTGCCATCCTGCACAATCTCATGATGCGCACCCACAGACTAACCAATCTGTGTCGTGCCCAGAAAACTATGGCCTCTGTGGGACCTCCAAACAAGGGGAAGATGGGACGAACATGGCAGCCCGAATGGGGAATGGCAGGCGGCAAGGGCCAAAAAAACCGTGATAGACGCACTGAGGATATGCAGGAACCAGCAAAACGAGCGTTCACGTCTTTGCGAAGAGCGAAGTATTGAAGTCTGGCGGCAAATAGAAATCCAGCAGCGCAACCTCCTGAAACACTGGTGCAGACTGGAGGGCAAGTGGAGTATGGCAAGACAGGATGATAGATGATTAATAGATGCTTCCTCAGCCTGTCTCATCACACTGATTGAACTGGGCACATGTAGTTGGGTGGCCAACAATGAACAGGGGAAATAATTAAAGAGTTGTGTTTTGTTGACATGCGTGGATAATTTATACATTATTATTGACGAATAAAGGGTCATAGTGTGGCACCTGGGAGGTGGACCATGACAGTCCCACTATGCTTGCACTGGAGGTTTATCTATCCCACAAGCGTATTACCCATCTCAAAGTTATCCCTGCCATCCCACAGCTATTTCGCCATCCCAAAAGGTTATCCCCTGCCCATCCCCATAGCTATTACCCATTCCAAAAGGTATCCCTGCCCATCCCACAGCTTATTAACCCCATCCCAAAGTAAATCCCTGCCCCATCCCACAGCTATCTAAACCCACTCCCCACAAGGCATGCAAAATTCTAAAAGTTTCCACGAAGGACTTTATTTAATAAAAAAATAAGCAATGTGAGTCGTGAAAGCAAGGATAATATTTATTAATAACAACTGTAAAAAGAAAAATGACATGTCATTGTCCAAAGCAAAAAATAAAGTCAACAGGTAAAGCCATCCAGTCTCTGGCACTCTTCTTGGTCATCGGAGGCGTGCCCATCTCAGGGTGGTTAAGGGTCATGTGCTGTGGAGGGCTGTGCTGGAGTGCTGGTTCTGAAGCACCACTGGGGTGCCTGCCCCGAGAGGACACAGGGGACGTGTGTTTAAGGAAGCTCTCAGACGCTGGCTCAGCCCCGTTGATGTTGAGAGCCCCTTCCCTCCATGACATGTGGGCAGCCCCAATACCGATGACCAGATGTACTGAGGCTGGCTGTGGGGGGAGAGGAGCAGTGGTAGGGGACTGTCTGGCTTGCAAGCTGGGTGAGACTGCATCGGTGGCATCTGTGGCATGGGTCCGGTGCATCAGTGGCACCTGGTGCACTGAGTTCCTGTGCCTGACTGGGAAGGGCTCGCTGTGCTGCTTGGACCTCCTGTAGCCATAGACTTGTGTTGAGGAGGGCCTGGTGGAAAGCCTTGAAGGCAGTGACATCAACTGGGGTGGAGGAGCAGGCCTGGACTTGGTGGTTGTGAGGAGGCAGGGCATTCTTGGCTCTGGAGGGCGTAAGAAGATCGGTGATCCTGTCCTTCACCACCTGTACTGGGGATCTGGACCATGTTCATGAGGGTCTGGTTGACATAGGTGAGGACAAAGGGCTTGTGGTTGGAGGGCGATGGGCGTTCGGTGTTTGTAAACAGCTGAGAGAGGAGTCCTACGCTGCCTCCTGATGGTGTCTCATTACTCCAGCCAGGACAAGTGTGGCTCTGTCCCCTCGGTCTGCCTCTCTGCTGTTCTGTGGAGGTTGGAGCTGGGGTGGATGCGGTTGGCTCGTGTGGAAGTGCCGTCTCCTTTTCTCCCATGCGGGCAGAGGTTCCTTGCCACACGCTCCGCCAACGGGTATACAGCTGGCGGTGCCACCGTGGCACGCTCCCAAGAGATACCTGCCTGAACAGGAGATGATCTGGGCCAGAAGAAGACTGGCTCGTGTCAGCAGCTTGCCTGAGAGAGAGGTGTGTAGGAGGGGCGGCCCTCAGTGCGGATCACCCGTCCCAAGAAGCTGCACGGCCAGCACGCCTCGGTCACGGACGCCCCAAGGCGAGGCAGCGGCCCGAACCACCAGGCCCACCACAGAAACCTCAAATACCCAGCCCCGCCCTGCCGCCAACACCGCGTGGGGCAAGGAAGCCTGGCCTCGCCCCAGCCGTCCTCTCGACCACAAATCAGTGAACTTCGACAAAGGGAAGGAATAACCAGGGTACAGTGGTGCTTCTGCTGGTGCTTCCTCTGCTGATACTGCTTCTGGGTGCTTCGTGCTCTGCTGGTGCTTACTCTGCTGGCACTGCTCCTGGTGCTGGTGCTTCTGCTGGTGCTTACTCTGGCTGGCACGCCCTGGTGCTGGTGCTTCAACTGGTGCTTACTCTGCTGGCACGGCTCCTGGTGATGTACGCCTTGTGGGTGGGTGCTTACTTCCAGTCTGGCCGCCCGGGTCCTGCTGGCCTGCTGTGCATTACTCTGCTGGCGCTATTGCTCCTGTCCTGCTGGTGCTGCTGGTGCTGTTGGTCCTGCTGTGGCTCCTGGTCGCTGCTGGTCTGCTAGTCCTGCTGGTGCTCCTGCTCCTGCTCCTGGTGCGCTGCGTGCTCTTGCTTGGTGCTGGTGCTGCCTGCTGCCGTCCTGCTTGGTCCTGCTTTTGGTGCTTTACTGTTGTTGCATGCTGCTGGTGGTGGTCGGTGGTTGTGGGGAAGCAGCCCCTACAACCTCGAAGCCTCTCTGTGGAGCGGCCCATATGCCCGTGCCAAAAGGGAGTTAGAGGCAGACACGTGAACAGGAAGAGGAGGCGGAAGGGACACAGGGCTCTATTTGAGACACCCAAAAAGAAGCAGGGCTGCTGGAGAGAGAAGCGGAGAAGCCTGGGCTACACTTTGGGAGGTCCTTCCATCCGGGCTGGTGGAAGCACATGCACACCTGGTACGGGGAAGCTTGCAACCTCAAGAAATCTGGCCAGCGCCACAGTCAAGCTGACACCACAGGAGAGAACCGACCTGATGGCCAAGTGCAGCTTCTTGGGAGGGTGAGATTCGGCCACTGGAGGAGCAGCCCCTCTCACACACCCTCTCTCTCAGGCAGCCTGCTGAGAGCCAGTCCTCTTCTGGCCAAGAGTCATTCCTGTGTTCCAGGCAGTATCTCTGGAGCGTGCCACGGTGGAGAAACCCCCGACAAGCTGTACTACCCTGCGCGAGCGTGTGGCAGGACCTTTTCCTGGACGCATGGGAGAAAGGAGACGGCACTTCCACCACAGCCCAACCCGGCCCATCCACCCCCAGCTCCACCTCCACAGAAAGGCAGAGAGGCAGACCGGCAGGGACAGAGCCACACTGTCCTGCTGGAGATAAGAGACCACACATCAGGAGCAGCGTAGACCTCCTCTCTGCAGCTGTTTACACACCGACGCCCCATCCTCCAACCCACAAGCCCTCCCTCACCTATGTCAACCAGGACCCTCATTGAACATTGGTCAGATCCCCAAGTACCAGGTTGGTGAAGGACAGGCATCACCGATCTTCTTACAGCCCTCCAGACCAAGATGAACCTGCTTCTCACCAAGTCCAGGCCTGCGGTTCCTCCACCCCAGTGATGTCACTGCCCTTCCAAGGCTTTCCCAACAGCCCTCCCTCTACCAAGGGCTATGGGCTTACCAGCGAGGTCCAGCAGCACAGGCAGCCCTCCGCAGTCGCAGGCACAGTGCACCATCAGGATGCCGGTGCCACTGATGCACTCGGATCACCTCATTCGCCACAGATTAGCCCCGGCCACTGCCAGCAGGTCCTTTCACACCAAGCCTGCAAGTCAGGACATGGTCCCACTAGCACCTGCATCCATCCTCCACCCCACAGCCAAGCCGCCTCAGTACATCTGTCATCATCGGTATTGGGAGCTGACAACCACATGTCATGGAGGAAGGGCTCCAACATCACGGGGCTGAGCCAGCTGTTCTGCGAAGCTTCCTTAACACAACTACCGATGTCCCCTGTTTGTCTCTTCGGGGCGCAGGACCCCAGTGGTGCTTTCAGACCAGCACTCGCAAGCAGCAGCCACCTCGTGCACAGCACAATGGACCCTTCACCCCTGAGACATGGGCAAGCCCATCGAATGGACCAAGTAGATGTGCAGAGAAGCTGGGATGGCTTACCTGTTGACTTTATTTTGCTTTGGACAATTGACTTGGGGTGCATTTTTTCTTTTACAGTTGTTATTAATAATATATGCCTTGGCTACCAAGCACTTGCTTCATTTATTTTATTAAATAAAGTCTTCGTGAAACTTTTAGTAAATTTGCATGCTTGTGGGTGGAGTTAAGTACGGTATGAGGAGGGATATTTGGCTAGCTGTGGGAATGGGCAGGGATACCTTTGGGATGGGAATAGCGTATGGCGACTGGATGCGGTTAGTATGGGACAGGGATACCTTTGTGAGACTGGGGAAATAGGGCTGTGGGATGGGCATGCGGATAACTTTTGAGATGGGGTATAGCTGTGGGATGATAAACCTCCGTGCAAAGCCATAGTGGAACTTAGTATGCCACCCTCGCGGTGCCTACACCTATGACCCTTTATTTGCAATATAATAGTAAATAATTAATCCACGCATGTCAAAATAACACAACTGACTTGTATTTAATTTCCTGTATTGTGGCCCACCAAATACATGGCCGGCAGTCGTCATCAGTTGTGAATGAGACAGTGCTGAAGGAAGCATCTATTAATGCAATTCTATACATCCCTGTCTTGCCACTCCCTGCTCACTAAGCCTTAGCCAGCGGCCAGTGTTTCAGGAGGTTGCGCTGCTTTCTACCCTTCACTGGTGAAGCTCTGTTGGCCTGTGCATATCCTCAGTGTCTATTACAGGTTTTGCCTTGCCTCCATTCCCAGGCTCCATGTCTACCATTCAGCCTAAGCGCATAAGTTGGAGGGTCCAACGGCCTAGTTCTGCATCAACCTGGGGTAGGGCGGTGCGCATGAGGATTGTGCAGATGCAGCAAGCTTCACGATTTCTCCTCCAACTGTCTCTGGGTGATGCTGGATGGATGGTGAGAAGGTACCTGGAACCGTGTTGGCAGCAGGATTAGCTCCTAAAGCGTGGTGGTCTCCACACACCCTGCCTTGCTCTGTGGTACAGCCTTGTAGTTGATTAGATTCCTCTCTCACGGGTGAGAGCAGTCTGAAGTTGTTACGGGCTGTTCATGGGTATGTCTCTGAGGAGAAGGCTTCATCTCCCCATGATGTGAAGTAAGGGGTGGCACGATCTTGCGTGTCGTTTGCGGCAGGGGCGTCTGGATCTACGGAAGCCCGGTGTATCGAGGTTGCTTCGATTCCAGCCCTCCTTGTTGAGGTCACTGGCGTTGTATACCACTGGGCATCTGAAGATGACCTCGTTGCCGTGAAATCATGATGTACATGAACGTGTAGATGTAGCATCGGACCATTTGGTGAAAGAGAATGCATGCTGAAGAAGCCCTTGTAGTTGTAAAATAAATGGACCCTGACTTGGCTGGAGCTTATGCAGGCCACGTGCTTGCCATCATATGGCCTTCGCAACGGTAGTGGTGGGGATAGTTTCTCATGATTTCTGATTACACTTCGCTCTGCAACTTTCTTCAGCGCATTTGTTCAGTGGAAGGGTCACTGGAGGAGCTACCTGCCAGGATATTTCCTTCGATGCATGGCTGCGACACTAACTTCCTACTGACCACAATGGCTTGAATGGGTGTTGTGTGGCACCTCTCCAGGCTGTAGTGCATGCTCCGTATAAGCGGTCATCTCGGTGACCAAGGAGGTGCGACAGAGGGTGCAGTGGCACTTGCAGCCAGGGTCAGCGGCTGGGCTGGGAAGCTTGGTGTTTGCTTGATGCAACACTGGGCCTCAGCCGCTCCACACTTATCTCATATATTCAAATTGGCTGGAGGTATGCCATCATGGCATTGGAAGTTCTGGAAATGCACGAACGTCTTCGTTCCTCTCACCAGCCTTCCACATGTCAGTTTGTTGGTAGTCAGGTCCGTACTCTGCTCTTCTCTCTAGGTGACCATCTCGGTAACTTCCAGAGCACTTGCACCCGTTAGCCTTTTCTTCACGAGGTAGACTAGACAGTTGAAATCGAGCCTGCTAGATGGGCTATCGCATGTTTGGCAGACGATGGTGAGCTACAATAACAGGAGGAAGTGTGTCTACGATCCCCATGGTGGGGATGACGGATGTCTTTGTGGAATGAAGCCAGAGCTCCAGAATGAAGGCTCGGCAGAGGTCTGGTCAAGCAGCAGGGGTGCTGGGATTGGAAAGTGAGATCCAGAGGTGGAGTTCCTTCCCCTTTTTGGATAGGCATATAGGTTTTTCAGCTAGGTGTCCTTTTTGCAATCCTCATAGCATCGACTCTAAACATCCTTAAATATCAGAGATAGTCCCAATTGCTCGAATGTTTTTTCCCATTTTAAATGCTTCGTATGTGAGTCTGAATCTGATTTTCATCCTCTTCTCACCATCTGCTAGCATAACTAATTGCTTTGCTGGTCCGTTCCACGACCGTTTTTGCTTTCCCTGCCTGTGTCCATCTTTTCTTCTGGAAGCAGATTTGGCAGTGCGCGCCATGCGCAGCGGATGCCTTAGCGGATATATGTTGGATGCCTAACGTGAACGTGAACGGATGTAAACGGAATAGTATCCACACGGAAATGCATTGCGGATGTAGAACTGACACGTTGACTACATTTTCCGCTGAAAAAGTTTGTTGAACAAAGCTCAAAACCTCTTGAGCGGATGGACCTCAAAGTCGAACGGATGATGGACGAGATAGAGAGGATGAAAAATGGAGCAGTGAGAGTACAGAACGGATGCCATCACGTTTAACCAACGGATGGCAAGTGTTTCTCTCCATTTTACATGCTCTTTCCATCCATTGGTGCAGTGTGACATGGGCTTTAATTTATTTAATAAGCACATTCTTTGTGAGAGGTATTCTAAATCTAAACATTAAGTCCTTAAAACATTTTAAAGGCTTCAGATACAATATATAGACACCAAAGCAATGAAGAACAAGAAATACAACAGGCCAAATTCATAGACTCTACCTAAACCAAGAAAGGAGCGAAAAATTAATGACTACATGATGGACAAGAAAATGGTGAATAAAAACAATAGCAAAATAAATCATCCCCATCTCCTATCTACTTCTGACAGTTATGATATATTGAACTGGGATTTGGAAACAAAAATTGAAAAATTATAACTCTTAGATTTCTTCTTCACTTTTCATGAAGAATTGAAGGCATAGAGAACTGAGTCTCTGCCTTCATTAGCCTTTTCCACCATTAACACATCTCTGAAGGGAAAAGAGTCCGTCAAGCAATTGCCAAAGAAATTCATGATAGGCTTTGCGGTTAGATAATGTCTATTAGCTTCACAAACTGTAGTTTCAATTTTAGAATAATTGAACCTCTATAAAACCTCGGAAGTGGACTCTAAAAACAACCTTTGAACCTTTCATGAAAAGTTGTGCATAAGCTAGCAGCTTTTACAATGGCTTGAAATGTTGCCAACTAACTTCAGTCTGCTAAAGGAAACAAAACTGCATGGCAAAACAAATTCAAATTTTTAAAGACAACAAAATATAGGCTGAGCTTACTGCCTCACTTCCTTTCAAAAATTGTAATTCCTGAAAAGTACAACCATGCACTTTAAACAAATCAAGCTGCTTTAAGGAGTGCACTTTACAGAACTGATATCGGATGCTGGTCTGTGAAAAGAGGTATCACTCCATCACTTAGCTCAGTTGTTCAATGCCAACTTCATATGATTGATCTAAGCACTTTTGAATGGATTCCTGGCATTACAGGACACAAAAGAATTTTATTTTAACCATTCCACCATCCCCTGCATACTGCTTAAAATGAAATCTTTTCTTGCTTCTTTTCAAATACAAACACTGCACATTTTATGAGATGGAAAAAGGGCTGCACTCTCAGGTTTAACATTTCAGCACAGACCCCTCTGCCTGCTGCTCTGGGCAGCATGCCAAATGCAAAATCCACAGCAACCCAGCACTGTTTAAAGTCCTTGACAAAACACTAATCAAATAATCATACCAAGATGATTTAAGAAAAAAAAAAGCACTTGTAACTATAAGCTTGCCTGGGCCTGGTAAATTGACAGTTGCTCTGTAATTCTGGGGCAGGCATTGCATGCAGGCATTCATGCAGTTTGGGAGTTGCAGTGCATCAATTATTATGTCAGATCCGTGTATCTGCCATTCTTCATGGAAGAAGAAGTGGGGGGGAAGTTGGTGTAAGAAATCCTTTTTGATGTAACCTAGATATATTAAATCTTGTACTGAGTTTGGATAACCCATGTTATCCATGGAGGAACAGAGATAGGATGCCTGGAACCCTGTCACCTTTGAAAAGAGACAGCCACAGGATGAAGAGATCATAAAAATTCCTGCTGGGAGACTTCTCCTAGGAACCTCAAAAAAGATCGTTCTCAAAAAGGTGGGGTGGGGGATAAACATGTTGGCTCTTTGTTTTACTAAATACATATCAAGAGAAGGGGAGGGGTCTTAAACTCCCTGCATGCTTGAGGCACGTTAGATGCTGCTTTTAATCCCTACCTGAATTGTTTCATTTCAATAAAAGATTCCTTTTGATACGTTTGGTTTTCAGAAGTTCATTCTTGTTGATTGAATGGGAAAAGTTCTATAGCCTGACATATGGATCTGATTATGGATCAGGTTCTTCAGAGTCCTCCAGAAAAGGAAAATGAAGTTACAGCCTGGGGCAACTTGTCTCATCCCAGAAATTCATCTTCTAAATGAACTCCTACATATGTTTTTTTAAAAATTCCCCTTAAGATTCAGGGATCATTCATCTGTGAGGGCCTCAGAATGTTTTGTGAGCTCCAGGGTATAAAATATCTCCAGTAGACAAAGTATCTTCTCTATATCTCTAGTTTACGATGTCACTTTTGTCTTCTGCATTTTTGCCTGAGACAGTCTTCAAGTGGAAAAGATTGCTTCCTCTGTGAGCTGTTCCTGTCGCACTGTGTTAAATCTTCACCCTCTCTCAGCAGTGAAAAATACGTGCTGCTCCAGTCCTTTGACTTTTCCTTTTCCTACAAGCTGAAGCATATGCCAGGTCATGCAACAAGCTTTTCAGGTTGTGACTGCAGACTCCAGTTCAGTTTTGATGAGAAGAATAAGAGAGGTTGAAGATAACGGCTGCTTATACAAGTAGGGAGAACCAGACCTTTTACAAGGATTGTGAAACTAACGACACGGTCACGACTAGGTTTTCTAAGACTGTCATTTTATTCATTCTGTAGCAGAGTAAAATTGCAATTGGCCCTAAATAAGGATTTGTGGACCTAACTATTTGGCATAATGACCACAAAGCTAATAGAGAAACTAACTGATTCCTACCTGCAGTGTTGCAAGAAAATGTTGCCTGAACCCCTCAGCTCTGAAGCTGAGATGATGGCAGAGTTTCCAAAGCTTATGGATTTGCCTTTTCTGAGGGCGGGATCTGAAACCATGGAAGTGGTCTTTTAGTTGAGGCAGTGTAATGTATATTGTTGATTTATGGAAAATATAGTTATCTCCTGTCATAGTTAGGTCACTCCCTGGTGAGCTTGCAGTGTATGTATTATATCAGTCCACCCCAGACAACTTAACAGATCCAATAGGGTCCAGAGAGAACTTGAATTTGTTCTGGAGCAGGGTCCAATCAAAGATATGGTGGCTGCCTGGAATGAGACAATGACTTTAACCTTGAATCAGATTGGTGTGATGATCCAATCTGAATGGTCTATCCACACTTATAGATACCACACACAGACAAACAGTCTTACCTTTTACGGAAGAGATTAAGAAGATGAGGGCAGTGCAAAGGCTCAGCAGTTAAGACCCTAGGCTTGTCAGCTGGAAAGCCAACAGCCTAGGTTTGAGACCCAAGCATTCGCACAGCAGAGTGAGCTCCTATCCTTGCCCTAACTCCCGCCCCTAGCAGTTCAAAATTATGCAAATCAGAGATGGTATTCAGCAGGCTCTCACCAGTTCTGGACAACCAGTAGTGGAAATTTTGAGTAGTTCAGAGAACCGGCAAATACCACCTCTGACTGGTCCTGCCCACATCTATTTTCTACCTCCTGAGTCCCAGCTGATTGACTGGGTCTTCTTTTGTTGCCCTGCACAGGAGAACAGAACTGGAAAGCAGGTTAGTGGGATGGGATGGGGAGGGAATGGGATTTTGCAGTAACCTTCCCTCTGGAGTGGGGAGGAAATGGAGATTTTACAGCATCTTTTCCCTGCCATGCCCACCAATCCAGGCCATGCCCACCAAACCATGCCCACAGAACCAGTAGTAATTTTTTTTGAATCCCACCACTGATGTAAATGTGAGTAGACATATAGGTACCATTTCAGTGGGAAGGTAACAATGCTCTGTGATGTCATGATAAACACATGACCAGAGAAACATCTTTGGACAGCATTGGTCAATGGCCTTGAAATGAAATTGAGTACCACTCCCTGTGGTCAGCAACAATTAATGGAATAAAATCCATAGGAACTCCTTCACCATTTAATTTTTAGGGAGATGAAGTGAGTGAAGAGACATAGAGTATCACTGGTAGATGGCAAGGAGTGACCCTGACCAAAGATGGATTAGAACCACTTTACCTAGGGTAGTAAAGGCAGCAAAATATAATTATTTTTATACCTTTATTGCATCCACGATGGACCCTGTTTTGTGTGACCCAGAGTCTCCTCAGACAGGGAAATACTAGGATTAATTTACAGGGATTACTGTGAGAAGTATGCTAGGCTTCTGGTAGATAAAGTCACTTGGTTCACTCCATGTTGGATTCTGGCCTAGAGGCAGGGCCAACAGAGACTATGAGGACTGGGTCTTTCATGGTTATCTAGAAGAGTTTGGTCTTGTTAAGCATGAAAAAATGGACAGGGTTTATCCACCTGGTGGTGGTGAAAAAGGAAGGTTGAAGACTGAAGGTCTAGCAATGGCTTCTTGAAGACAGGGCAAATCGCTGTTCCTTTAAGAGGAAGAGAAAGAAAAAAATCCTTACTCAAGGAAGAATTCACTATCACCATCGCCTATAATTATGTCTCATATCCCAGAAGGTCTTAGCCAACCAGGATGGACAGGAATCCAATATACTTGTCACTAAAATTATTTTTTATTTTTACTTTTAATACCATTTGCTCCTGTTGAGATGAGCAGCTATACAAATTAATACATCTGTATCAGATGTTTTTTTTGCTTTCCTGTATATAATAATACAAAATAATTTTATATAAATTTGTTAAAACCTAATACATATGCTTATTCTTAGATTTTTAAAAACATCTTTTTAATATATACAACTTCTTTTCATCTTGTCATGTCAGCAGCAGTTTTTCAGGTTTTTTAGATAGTGCCCTTTCACAGCCTTACTTAGAATTGAAATTGGGACATTCTACATGCCAAGCATATGCCAAATCTCTCAGCTATGACCCAATTTTCCTAATCTATTGGTTCTACAAAACTAGATAATTTAGTATTTTTCCTAAATCTAGGGAGAATAACATGACAAGAATTTTAAAAGTTGTACCACAGGATACTTAGAACAAATATGTGAATTTCTTCAGGCCAAAATACACTCCACCAATGAGTTGCAACCTTTTAATTACTACATTTTAAATATACATCTTAATTAACTGTATGAAGTTAAAGACACCGTGTTTAAGTCCATGCAGAAGTTAATACCACTGTTTTGAATACAATCTATTAAATATGCTTGGGAAGGAGGCCAAATCCATCTTTACAAACAGTATTTCAACTGTATATGTAATTACCCTTAATTAAAATAGAATAAGTTGCAAGAACAATTTTCAGTTCCTCCTTCACAATGAAGTGATTGCATTCGAATTTCACATCTTGGTAACGGTTTACAATGCAAATGTGCCATGAAATGTATATATAAGTATGAACGAGAAGATCTTATGTACTGTTTCTATCTAATCTTATGTTTTACAGAAGAGAGTGGTCATAATTTTAATATTTACCTTCCAGCGGGGAAAAGAGAATATTCAAAATAACTTTTGTTTGAGAAGTTACCACTTCAGTGTTTTTTCCAAGCCATGTTCCTGTGAATTTGGAAGCAATTAAATCTAATTTAAATTAATCTCTCTTGAAAAAAAAATACAGCACAGATAAGTGAGTATCTATCAGCTCAAAATCAAATCCCACGACAACCACAACTACGACCTCAACTACAATCACAACTACAACCAAAAATAACCACCAAACCACAGCCACAAATAATTACTGTCCCTTCAAATAATTCCACAAATAATATCTCCTTACTCATCAGAGACACCATGGGATGTGAACAGAAACATCCAAATGGCATCTTATTTGGTCTCGAAGACACCAATGAATCAGACGACATCACCTAAGTTCGTGATATCATAAGCAACTCAAATACAACAAACATCTCTCCTGAAGATATCATTGAAATAACCAGAGATGGCCATGGGTACAAATACAATGAGGGCTCTTTGGCCCCAAGATTTTAGAGTTGTATGCAAAAATGAGTCCAGCAAATGCATATTCATTCATACAATAAACACCATTGCAAAAAACAATCCAACACAAAAAAACTTCACTCAAGACCAGACTTATCCATACTGCAAAGAATCTGCCTCCGGTGAACTCCGCAAAGAACTCAAAACCCATCTAGACAATGGAGGAAAGGATTCGTACATTGACTAACGAGCTGATTGCATCAAAGAAAGTCACATACCCACAAACTCCACATCTAACCCGCAATCCAATCCAACAACATTCAAAACTAGGCACGCAACACACTTAAGGCTAGGTCACATCGCCCGAAACCGGGATGCAAAATGATATAAAAGGACACAGCGGACGAGCAAATTTTTCCATCCATTGTTATCCGCTCTCAAAAGTGCCCCAAATTTGCACAACCAGAGCGGAACAAACGGAAAGGAACGGACGGGGGGAGAATATTGCCAGGATGGAAAGAGGATGCTCCACGGAAGCCTAGCGGATGAAAGCAGAATGGAAGCGGATGGACGTCCACAGGGCTTCCGGGGAGAATAGCATAGTGGACGCGTAGTGGAATGAGCGGATCTGTAGCGGATGAAGCGGATGCAGAGCGGATGCATAGCGGATGTCTAGTGGATTCACTGCGCATGTGGGGAGGATGCATTGATCAGCAACTATGGATATAAAAGGAGGCAGCTGCGCAAGCAGGTCACCATTCAGAGGAAAGACCTGCTGCCAGAGACATCTTCATCAAAGACCATGGGGAAGAAGAGGAAGCCTGTGCCATCTTCTGCCAGCCCTGGCAAGAGGGATAGAAGCACCACCCCACCACCCTGGCGCTGACTCTGCTGCTGCTGCTGCTTCTTCTTCTGCTGCTGGTGCTGTGCTGCTTCCTTCTGCCTGCTGGTGTGCTGGTGCTGCTTCTGCTGCTGGTGCTGCTCCTGCTGCTGCTGGTGGTGGTGCTTCTCCGCTGCTGGTGCTGGTGCTGCTTTCTCCTGCTGCATTTCCTGCTGCTGCTGTTGTGGACGCAGCCCCAAAGCCCTGAAAGCCCTGATGCTGAAGGCCTGCCAGAGGTAGGAAGAGGCAACTAGCAAAGGAGAGGACAAGGGAGAGAAGAAGGCAGTACTTCCATCACAGAGGAGCAATTGAGGAGGAGGTGCTTTGAGTGGCTGAGGGAGAATGAGTATATGGGAAGGAAAGGCCACAGGCTCTATTGAGACACCAAGCGGAAAAGTAGGCGGCTTGGAGACAGAAGGCGGAGAAGCCTGGGCTACCACTTCAGATGTCCTCTATCGGGTGGTGGAAGCATATCACACCTGGTACGGGAAAGCTGCCAAACCTCAGAAATCTGGCCAGGCCCGTGGTCAAGCTCACCGACCAGGAGACCATGTTCATGGCAAAGTGCAGGCTTCCTGCAGGTTGAGGTCTGACACACGAGGAGCAGCCCTCTGGTCTACCCTCACTCTCAGGCAGCCCACAGACAGCCAGTCCTCTTCTGGCGCAGTAGACAGCGACTGTGTCCGGGGCAGGTGTCCCACAGAGCGACCCGTGACAGAGACCCCCGCGACAGCTGCACACCCTATGCTGGAGATGTGGAGGATTCTCTTCACGCACATGGAGCAAGAGGAAGCAGCAACCACCAGGGACCAACCACACCCACCCTCAGGCCTCCACTTCCACAGAAAGCAGCAGAGAGGAGACCGGAAGGGACAGAGCCACACTGTCCTGCTGGAGATCGGGAACACCCATCAAGACCAGTGCCAGATCTCTCTCTCAGCTGGTACACTTCCAAGATTCCATCCTCAAACTGGCAAGGCCCTTCCTCACCTATTGTGATCCAGACCCTCATGGACATGCCTGAGCCCCAGTACCAGGTGTGAAGGAGAGGATCCCACCCTCCAGGCCGCAGCTGGAACCTCCTCTGACCCACTCCAGGTCTGCTCCTCCAGCCCCAGGCCGGATGCTCACAGCCCTGTCCAGAGCTTTCAACAGCCCCTCTCCTACCAAGACTACGGCTACCAGGATTTCCCGTCACAGAGCCAGCCCTTCCAGTCGAGGCACAGGTTCCTCGCACGCACAGAGTGGCTCACTGGATACCACTGATCCACAGATCCACCGACGCCACAGATGCCACCCGACGCCACAGAATGCCACTGATGTCACAAATGCCACAGATGCCACCCCAAAATGCCACATGAGAACTGGATGCACCGAACGCCACAGATGTTTCTCGCACGCCACAGATGGCCGTCACCTGACCAGCCACTGCACACCAGACCATCCCACTACACTGCCTCCTTCCTCCCACCCCACAAGCCCAAGCCCGGCCTCAGAACATCTGTCTCGATCTCTTTTAATGATTAAAATATTGAATTTGCTTTTTACTGGCCTACATCCCATGTCCTGGATGAAAGGGCCTCTCAACCTCACTGGGCTGAGCCAGCTTTCTGAAGAGCTTTCCTGACATACACCTCCTGTGTCTTCTCAGGGCCAGGCACTCTAAATGGCGCCTCAGATCATTAACTCCAGCCCACTGGTCAGCTCCACAGCCCCTGGACCCTTTACAACCTGAGGACCACATGGACATTCCTTCATAGTGACTGAGAACATTGCCAAAGACTGAATTGTTACTGTGACTTTATTCTTTGCTTGGGACACTTTTCTTGGGTTCCTTTTGCTTTTTTAAATAAAGTCCTACACTTTTACATAAATGTTATTAATAAAGATTATCTTTTGCTTCACCACACTTGGGTAATTTCCTTTTAACATAATAAATTGTTTGGTGCGAAAGCTTTAGAAAAATGGTTAAGCCTTTCATGGCTTAATGGGATGGGCAGGGGTCCTGTGGGATGGGTAATAAGCTGTGGGATGCGAGCAGCGGATACCTGTTGGGATGGATTAATAGCTGTGGGGATGGGTAATAGCTGTGGGAAGATAAGCCTCCAGTGCAAGCATAGTGGGACCTGTATGGTCCACCCTCCCAGGTGCCACACCTATGGCGCCTTA
>BHFT01045999.1:0-24816 GCA_004320025.1 Laticauda laticaudata | reverse complement strand
CCCCCCCCCCCCCAATTGTTTTTTCTGGGATGCCTGAGAAAAGGGATGGTTGGAGCCAAAAAATGAGCCTAAGCTAAGCAACGCTTCAGTTTCTCAGGTCTGGAGAGGTTACTTAGCTAGAGGAGGAACAGGTGGGCTTTCCTTAATCTTTTTCCCCCTACTCCTGTGGTATTCTCTGGCTGTTTTGCACATGGCTCCTACAAAAAGGAGGGGGGGGCAAATGAGTGAAGGAAAGGATCCTGCAATGTGGAGCTTTCTCCCCTATGCAATATTGCAAGGGGCCAGGGAGGAGGAGGAGGAGGAGGAGGAGGAGGAGGAGGAGGAGGAGGAGGACCGGAGGGGGTGGGAGAGAAAGAATGTTGACCTGTAACCTGCACTCCTGTGCTTTGGGGAACTTGCTCACATGCCTGCCGTGCACTCTGCCACAAAAAAGTTTAGGGTAGTTTACATGTATCCTGACTTTTCTCCTAGTGCTCAAAAGGGTGAACCGATGTGTGTCACCCCACAAGGACAGCCGTATGAAGAAGATGGGCTCAAAATTAGCTTCACAGTCCAGGGGAGAATGGGTCTACCCAAGCTCATCCAATACTGTACAGGGAGTCGTCAACTTAACTTAAGGATCACAACTGAGCCTGAAATTTATATTGCTGAGTGAGAAGTTCAATGAGTTTTGCCCCATTTTATGACTTTCCTTGCCGTGTTTGTTGAATCACTGCAGTTGTTAAATTAGTAATACAGTTGTTAAGTGAATCTGGCTTTCCCCATTGACTTTGCTTGTCTGAAGGTCATAATTGTAAGTCAGTTGTCAAGCATCCGAATGTAAATCATGTGACCATAGGGATGCTGCAATGGTCATAAGTGTAAAAAATGAACATGTCACTTTTCAGTGCTATTGTATCTTCGAACAGTCACTAAGTGAACCGTTGTAAATTGAGGACTACCTGTAATTGCTAAATCTCTCTCTCTCTCTCTCTCTCACACACACACACACACACACACACACACACCACNAAATCTCTCTCTCTCTCTCTCTCTCTCTCACACACACACACACACACACACACACACACCACATAACTAACACACACACCACATCACTAACACAACTAGGCCCATCCAGCAACTGTTGCAGTTCAATCACTGCTGGTATTCTTATTGTATCATTTGATATATTTTTTCTGCATTTAGGGGAGTGACTTACTCTTGCTGGGAAAATGAATTCTGAGATGTGCTATTTTAGTGTTATTCAGTTGTTTTTTTCTCTCCAAAAGCATGCATCCGTCATTTTATTCTGCAAAGCACCCCCTGGCCTATATTTGTAGCCTGCCACGAAGCTGTACTTGTCTCTCACTCAGGCTGCTGTGTCCCACAGTGAAGATGACTTGGCCAGAGTCCTGATGGACCAGGATGAGGTTATTCTGTCTGGGTTCAGAGGGGACAGGAAGAGGGGCTGTATTTTGATGTGTTCCTCAAGTGCCTGTGATAGAAGGGTGCTCTCATAACATTGTCCCCATCTCCCAGAATAGATGGAGACAAGAATTCTGTTGAATGGTATTGGAATCGTTCTCTGAAGAAACCCAAGCTAAAACCAGCTCTGGTTTTGGCTGACGGTCAAGACAAATAGAGTTTGAAAGGAGAAAACTATTCCAGTTTGGTTTCATGCTGAATTGCAAGTTCGGCTGCCCAGAGGGACAATGCTGGGAGATGCTTTTCCCTTCACACAAATGAAATTCATTGGGTCACACACTGGGGTAAACTCTCTGGAACCCAGAGAAGAACATGGACACATCATAGGGGGTTATTGGTTTAAGGAGCTAATTCAGGCCTTCTCAAACCTTACCTTATATATCAGGAGTCCCCAAATTTGGCAACTTTAAGACTTGTGGACTTTGACTTTCAGAATTCCTTTGAGAATTATGCCTTATACCTATGAGAAGGATAAACCAAGGTGTGGGAGCATTCCTTGCAAATAAAATTAACAAAGCAGCTGTGATTTGGGACAATTTGGATGGGTAGCCAACTCTCAAAATATCATTGGGTTTTATTCTTGGTTGAGCTTTTTGAGACAAAGCAGGAGTGGGCTTTGACAAGTTCCAATTCTACCTTGCAAAAGTTGCTTGTGTGTCCCTGGGCATCCCAATCCATAGCTTGAGAACCCTGCTGGGTGAGCATTTGAATATTGGTAGAGTTAAGTATAAGGATCCTTTCACCTCTGGTTGCTGCTGTTTGTTGCAAAGATCAGATGAGCTAGCAAGTGAAGTAGGCATGATAGGGAAGAGTCTTGGTATCTTCTGGCTGTTTTTATATCACAAACAACCTTCCCAACCAGGAAACATTTCAGTTTTATGGATCTCAACTCCCAGAATTCCCAGATAACAGCCCTTGCTGAAAACTTGCGGAAGTGACAGTAACATATCTGAAGGCTAACCAGGTTGAAGAAAGTGCTCATAGGTTTAGTTATCTCTTCTAATACAATATGTTAGGGTAAATGGCTTGCTTTTTTTGAACAGGAGATGTATTCCAGGTATTAATACATTTCTTTCTCTGTGATTACATTCATTGAGGACTAGTCCATCTGTTGTCTGGGCAGGGCTGACAATTGACTGCATGCTCACCCTCCTCTTTTTCAATGGAAATAAATGATAATTAGTTTCTGTGAGAGAAAGTGAAAACATGTAGGTTTTTTTTAATGCTTCTTGCCTGTTATGATTTTAGAAGAAAGAAGACCTTAAATTTAAGATAGCATCACCCTAGATATTAAAACTCTATTGCTTGTAGTACAGTTAGTCCTTGACTTACATCCACAATGTAGCTCAAAGTTTCCATTGCTAAGCAAGGCAGTTGTTAAGTGAGCTATGCCCCATTTTACCATGGGTTTTTTTGCCACAGTTGTTAAACAAATCACCACAGTTTTAAGTGAATGTTGTGTGGTTATTAAGAGAAACTGCCTTCCCACATTGACTTCCCTTGTTGCAAGGTTGAGAAGGTTACAAAATGGTGATCAGGTAACTCCAGGACAACTGCAAATACATGCCAGTTGCCAAGTATCTGAATTTTAATTGCATGGCCATGGGGATGCAATCAAAAGCTATGCTAGCTGGATAATTCTGGGAGTTGAACTCCACAAGTCTTAAAGTTGCCAAGTTTGGAGACCTCTGCTAAGTTTCCACCTAAAGAATTCTATCTGCTGAAAGACCAGGTAGGGCCTAGAAAGGAGATTAGGTAGGACCTCTGCCCCACATCCTATTCTCTGTCCTCTCCAGACCTTGCAAAAGGAGATTTAGGGGTCAAGGCACTACACAATTGTTTGATTACTCTGTTAAAGTTGAATGCAGGGACATGGCTTAAATTGGGTTGAAATCTATCTGTCTTTTGGGATGAAGATAACATTAGCATACTGATAACTGTTTTGTTACTAGAGCAACCTCTGGATATACAGCAGATATTTGGCTGGCTGTGTTAGATTCTACCCAGAATAGTGGAGGTTTATAAACTGAAGGCAGTTACTGCTGGTGGTCTTCTTTGAAGTAAGTCTGGGAAAAAAAAGTAGGACCTCCATTAAAGTTGACTCAATTTATCTGAGAATCATTTTCTTAATGGTGTACTCATTGCAATGAGTGTTATCCGCATTATTTTACTTTGTGTACTCTGTGCATCTCCTGCAGTGTGAGCCTGGGTATATGGGGAGGGTAGGGAAGGACAGAATGCATAAGTAGTAAACAATTCTTTGTAGAAATGTCTGCTTGGATGTGAAGCTATCAGTTCAAAGTGGCCTGAAATGGGAAGGAAATGTGCAAAGAGAGTTGTGGATAGTAAAGAGTTGGGAGGGGGAGAAGAAGGAAAAACTCCTAGCTTTGAGTTCCAGAGAATGAGTACAGCTAGTGCTTCAGCCATGGAATTAAAACTAATGTGTGACCAGCTGACAGTATGTCTTCTTCCTGCAGGTTGCAGCCTTGATGAAGAGGAAATAAGAGACCTGATACTGAGGGTGCTCCTTTACGGAGACCCATGTCGCCTCATTGTGCCCTATTCCTAGGGGTCTTCCAGGTACTGGGGCTTCCCCAAGGCCGAACAAATGATCTGTCATGCTAACAGGGATATCTGTTGTTGTTTGACAGTTCTTTGCATAGTCCTATTCTGGGACAGAAGCCTTCCCCCCACACACACACAGTTGTTAAAACTCTCCTCTGTAGAATCTCCTCATGCTTTTTGCCCAGAATCTGCCATTTGGCAGGGTCTTGTCTTTCCCTGCTATCTTGTGTCAGGTTCCCTCTGGCTGTGTCTCCTGCCCCTCAAGCCTGGGTTTTTTCTCCCAAATGACTTCAGCTGAAAATATTCCTCAGAGAAAAAGCTGCAGATCTTTTGGTTCCCGGGGCTTTGTGTATGCAAAATGCTTGGACTCTGCGGGGAATGGGAATACAAAGGGATCTCCTTCCCATCCAGTTACACTTCCCCAGGGGTGATTCCTGCAGTGGAAGCTGTTCATGGCTGTTGAGCTGTTGGGGGAATAGCGTGCGCCTTGTTCTCTTGGAGAAAAGAGATCTCCTTTCCAAAGCTAACTCTTTTCTCTTTCCCCCACAGTATGTCCTGGTTTAGTGGCATCCTGGTACCCAAAGTGGACGAACGGAAGACTGCTTGGGGGGAGCGCAATGGGCCCAAGCGCCATCGCCCAGCACTTTGTGGCCCACGCTACATGAGCTGCCTACAGGACCAAGAGCTGGAGCGCAGAGATAGTGGGGTGCTGGCGTTGAACTGTTCTTGGCAGGAAGACCACTATGGCAGGAAACAACCGCCATCACTTCCACCTGGTTCTGGAACCGGAGATTTGGGACTCAAAGCTGTGGACCTGGGATTTGAGGATGGTGGTGGTGGCGGCAGCATGAGGGTTGAGACCAAGGGGCTGTCGGTCAGCGATTGTGGCTGGCGCCTCCTGCAAGTGTTCCGCTCCAAGCGCTTCCGTTCAGCCAAGTTGGAGCGTCTCTACCAGCGCTACTTCTTCCAGATGAACCAGAGTTCGCTGACGGTTCTGATGGGCGTCTTGGTGCTAGCGTGTGGCATCATGCTGCTCTTCCACTGTGTGCCTGGCACTCCCAATTGGTACTGCACCACTGCCCTTGCCGTGGCTGCTACCCTCTTCTTCTCCCTCATGGTCCTCTGCAACCGAAGTGGCTTCCACCAGAACTGCATGTGGGTGGTGAGCTATCTGGTCATTGTGGCGCTGTGTGGAGTGCAGGCTTTGAGCACTCTCCAGGTCTCGCCGCGGAGTGCCTCCGAGGGAGTCTGGTGGAGCATCTTCTTCATCTACATCATCTACACCCTTCTGCCTGTGCGCATGCGGGTGGCAGTGCTGGCTGGAGCCTTGCTGGCTGTCCTTCACCTGGTGATCTCTTGGTACCAGAATAGTACAGACTCCTTCGTTTGGAAGCAGGTATGGGAGAAAGTTGGACTGAGGGAAGAGATGGTGGAGCTCCTTGGTGATAAATGTATTGTATAACTGGTGGGTGGGACAGAAGAGAAACCCTGTGCAGTATTAATTAAAGATGCTTTGTTGAAGGACAGCTAAGCCTTTGGTGTCAAAGAAAGGCTATGAAAGACTAGAGGTGGTAAAGTCTTATTAAGGGGAGCGGGCAGCAGCCAGGCCAGGAAATTGAAGTCCTCCCATCAAGCAAAAGGAATGAATGAAGAATGAACAAGGCCCACTGAATAATATGGGAGGGAGCAAGTTCTGTGACCTTTCCCCATCCCCACAATCACTCCAATTGTGGATGGAGCTAAGTGGAATATGCATGTCCTCAATTCCATGAAACAGCTTGATCTCTGGATTTTGGTGATGAATACATTTGAGCATGCTTTTCTTTTACTGCTATATGTTGTCTAGTTTCTTGGTTTGATGATAGCAGAAGTTTGCCTAGAAATCCATATAGCTGGAGTTGGCACTACGAAGGTTGCTGTAGCATTTGCAGCATCTCTATCTATTGTTCTGAAAATAGTGTTTTTAAGCTAATGCTGGATGATCAAAGAGCCTGTTTCTGCAAAACCCATCATTTTGCTTCCTTTGCTATGACAATGATTTCTACATATGTGCCACTTTCTCCGGTTCCTGTCCATCCCTTTTCTCTCTTCAGCTTCCCCGTTGTTTCTACAGTGCCAGTCTCCTGATCTTATCTATATTCAGGATGAATTAAGAAATGTTTTAATATAATGTGGATGAGAAGAGATTGTTCCGAGGGAGGGGAAAAAGTCCATGTTATTGAATTTTGTTGCAGGCTAGACAGAAAACGCTTCCTGAACTGTTTTATTTATTGGTGGGTGATCTGCCAACCCCTCTCTAAGCATTTGTACTTGATACATCATTGTGTTATCATCATCAGTGGAGAACCAATGCTGTGTAACCTGATTTAGGAGAAACCCATTGGCTCTGGAGAGCATCAAATTATGGAAAGGTGTTTTCGGACTAGTTCCGTCTTACAGGTAATCCTCAACTTAATAATCCATAATTGAGCCCAACTTTTCTGTTGTTAAGCAAGAGAGTCATTAAGTGAGTTTTGCTCTATTTTGCATCTCTTCTTGCCATAGTTGTTAGTCACTACAATAGTTAAGAATAGTTGCTCAGTGAATCTGGCTTCCCCATTGACTTTGCTGCTCAGAGATGATCATGTGACCTTGGGATACTGCAACCGCCATAAAGACGAGTCAGTTACCAAGCATCCAAATGTGGATCATGCGACCATGGGGATGCTGCAACGCTTGTAAGTGTGAAAAATGGGACATAAGTCATTTTTTTCAGTGTCATAACTTCAGTCAGTAAACAATTGGTTGTAAGTTGAGGTAGCGAGTATTACTGTACTCAGTTGAATTAAAGGCAGAATATATTTTTCACTATGCATATCTGGACAGAAAATGTAAACGTTTAGCAAGATCTATGTTAATACGTAGTTGATCGCCCATTTGTGCTTTTTTCCCCTCTCCTAAAAAGCAACAACAGAATCTTCCCCTTTCTTTAGAGAATTTATCCTTTTGAAATCTGTCAAATATAGTGAATGATAGTTGCACAGGTACACTGCAGTTAAGATGTTCTAAAGCCACCTAACATTCTCCTTCAACACGAATCACCACTTGTGGTGGCAAAGGCTGGGATAGAAATAATGCAATACTCAGGCACATAATGTATGCGTAAAGAGGGAGAAGATGGCAGAAATGGAATGAGCCACAAGTGCATGTGTGGGAGGCTGCATAGAACAATGATCTGATGCTCTTCTAGTGACATACCTGTGTTACCGTACTGAGATGAGTTCTCAAAGACTTTAAAAACCCCTGCAGCGTGTTCCCTCAGCTCCCCCCAAACAAGGAGCTCTGCAGATTTTTTTTTCACTAGTTGCATATGGAGGCTGCAGGGTTTTTTTTTTTTAACATTCTTAGGATAGATAGTAAAATGCTTATTTATCAATATAAATATTGTAACAGGGAAGGAGGGAAATTTTCATCTTCTAACCCAAACCCCTCTTTATCCCTCTGTCTCCTTGTAAGCAAACTAGTAAGATGTAAGATTTCAGTATTCTTCCTTTTCTTCTGATCCTAGGGCAGGAATGCTTCCTTACTGGAAGCAAAGGCCAATCCAACCGGCTCCCAGTGACCCTCCCTTAGGCACAGCTGGTAAATAAAGTAGATGTTGTGGAAGACGAAAGGTATTTGGGAAGGGTCAACTCAACATCATCAAAGCATTCCTACATCTTCCAGGGCCTTAAGTGTAAGAAAGTATTTACTGAAATATGCTGTGGAACGGAGAAAGAACCTAACTCTTTCAAAGGCCAACCCACAGGACTGATTCTTTCCCTCTGGGGTTATTGACACAATTACTCCAGTGTTGCACATTGTTATCTGGTTAGATGCAATAAAGTATTTTGGCTTATGATTGTGAGCTAAGCAATAAATGAACAGGGGTAAAAAAAACAACAGCATGGCATTAATTGGAATAATAACATGTATGAAAAGTGTATGGCAGATAGGTGGAGAACTTTTCTTCTATTCTCCAGTAGGAGTAGGGAAAACTCAATTTCTCATCCTTTAGAAGTTAGGAACTAAAATATCAAAAGCTCACATCCTTTTTTTTTAATCCGGCAGAAATAAACTTGAGAAATATGCTAATTATAACAGGGATTTTGTCTAATGCTTATTAACTGTCCACTGTGCTGTTTCTGAAGACATGTATTGATCCATTCAGAGAGATGGCTGACTATTGCCATGACTAAGGAAGTCTGAAGTGAACATGGACGAATGTAGCAGTGTCACAATTAGAGCAGTCGTGAAGTTATCAGCTTGCTGAAAATTTGAAGTATGGTGGCATGTCTTTATATAGGGCCTGTTGTGCTACACTGCTACCATCTCTGTGTTTCTTGTTTCCTTCCAAAAGAAATTTAAGGATGTAGCTAATTTGCTAGGATGTAGTTAATTGTATCATTAATAATAATCATTATTTTTCTTCACAGAATAGTTACTTGTTGCTTGGGTCTTGCACAACACACTCAAAAAGATTACTTAAAAATATAGCAACTGTAGTTGTACAACTTTTATTCTCAGTTGTGGTTTTAAGGGTAGTTTGTTTTGCTGTTATGTTTTCTTTTTGTGGGGTGGGGTCGGGGAAGGTTTAGTAATTCCATCTTATGTTGTGTTGCCTGTTTGGTTAGTTTATTGTTTAGTGTACTGGTAAACCGGAAACAGGCTTAGTTTGGCAGCCCAATTAAGTTTGGGTTCCATGCTTTCAGCCCCCATGTCTTGAATTTGCTTCACAAGATACATCCAGTTTCTTCTTTGGTGCTCTGAATTATTTCAAATAGATCTAGTCTAAAATAGACTAAGTATATCCAGATACTCCTGAACCAGAAATCCCAGCAGTTGAATTTTGCATGGCCAGCAGTGAGTTATTGATTTATCAACACCTTCTGAGCCCAGATTGTTTTCCTCTCTTCCAATTCTTAATGGTAATCTAAATATCATTGAACAGTCTTGAGATTAGCAGATTTTGGAATCTGAACTAACATTCAAGATTCAGTTTCCACCTATGAGAAATTCACTATGAAAAGAAGCATTTACCTACCCTGTTATTTGCAAGAGAGAGGTTCATTTTAGCCTCCTTTGAGAACTGCAGACAAGATTAGTTTGCTTCAGTAAAACTAAAGGCACTGTAAGATTTAATCTGTATTTTGTATCAGGTTTCCCCAAAGTGACCCCCAAACAGTTGTTATTGCTATTATTGTTCATAGTACTATTAATATGGTATTTGTTAAATTATTTTCATATGATGTTTTGGGCGGAGAGGGGTTGAGGAGCAGTTTGAAACTTCATGAAGGGGTTGATAAGTTGAAGAGTTTAGGGATCCCTAATTTATATACATACACACACACACACACACACACACACACACACACACACACCCTACCACACAGGCTCCATGGTAACTAAAAGCAGTTTGGAGAGTTCTTTACAGTCCTTGGTTCCCTATTAAAGTAAGATTGCTGGGGTTGGAAGAACCCTTCCACCTTCCTAAAGCCTGAGTGATGTTCAGAGTTCTAATTTTCCTACAGCTTTTTTAGTTTGTTTAGTTAGTTTATTGTCACAGCACCTCGTACAACAAATCAGGCAGACACCATCTTCAGGCACTAAAAAACAAATCAATTGACCATGAAAAATAACACACACTCTACACCCTTCACACATTGAACCGGAAACCCCCGACACCACACCAAACCCACTGCACTATACAGCAGATTCAATATAGCTACTGCCTCTGGGATTTATATGTGTTTTTCAGCCTATTTGTCCTTGTTTTTTACTTTCTGTATCGTCTGCCAGTGGTATAGTTCAAAAAAAGGCGATTCCCAGGATGAGATGGGATCTGTTGAGAATGTTTGACTTATACTTAAAGGCAGGCGAAGTTATAAAAGCTGGTTACCAAAGAGGGCAAGAAAAGAGGGTAACGTAAGATGCTTCTAGGGCAGACGACATAACCTCTGGGTGCTTGTGCCTATTGTGCCACTGTGCAATTGGCAAAACCATACAGAGGTGGCAAGTATGTTAAAATGCTCTCTATGATGCAGCGGTAGAGCGTCACCAGAAGGTTTTTCATTCAGGTTGTTTCCTGACTAGAGTCTAGGTAGTATAATCTCTGCTGGGGCCCCTTCGACCAGGGCGCAATGGACCACCCAGGTCAGGTCCTCTTTTGGGGTAACACCCAGAAACTTAAAACTGGCCACTTGCTCCACTCGGTCTCCATTGATAAGCAAGGGCTGCATGTCTGATCTGTTCCTTCTATAATCCACTAGTCAGCATGAATATAGGAAAGGATGGATGGTGAGAGTAATCCAGCAATATTTAAGGAAACAGACATTTCACAACCTTGATTTATGATGTAAAATGTCATCTCTCTCGTGGGTGCTCAAGTACTGTAGTAGATACAGTACTATAAATTCTAGTTTTGTGTTATGGCACCATGAAGCTGAAGCAAATAATGGCTTTTTCATTGTGTATTTATTTTTTTATGTAGAACCTTTCCTGGTTTGGGGAAGATTACAGGGTTTTCTCCACTACTCTCTGTGAATTAATGCCAGACTCAGAATTGGTCCATGCTGTTGGGTGACATTTCACAAATATTGAGTATCCATCACTGTTACAGGCTATATCAAGGGAAGGAGTTGGGAGTAAGCTACACCAGAGGTACAGTGTCAAGTAATAAGAACCAGTAAGTAGTTTCCAGATAAACAAACAGGTCTGTGATGTTTGGTTACCTTAACTGGCTGAAAAATATTTATTCAGCTAGAAATGTAATCCAGCACCAGAGTTTTATACACATGGACATACGTGCCTATATATCATGAAAGTTTGTTCAGAAGCAGCAGATGGCAAGCATTATCTGAAAGGAAAGTGGAAGTTTCAAAGTTCAGTGGTATAGCCGTGCATATGTTTCCATGCATGCCATCCAAGGTTCAATCCATGACTTCTCCGTTTTCTTTTTTTAAAAAAGAAGCAAGTAATAGGGGATGAGAAAGCTTTCTGAGATTCTGGGAAACTGCTCACCAGTCAGTAGACAATGATGAGTTTCATCAGGGTAGGCAACCTGACTGTTACTTTGGACTACAGCTCCCATAATCCTCTCGTCACTGACCATGCTAGTAGAACTGGCTGAGTTGAAATTAAGAATACCTTAAAGCTCCCTTATCACCTACCATTACGCTCATATGGACAAACAGTCTGAAGTGGTACAGATCAAGGCATAGTTGTACACAAGGCATGGGGGGGGGAGGGGAAATGCTTCTAAAATATATTGAACCTCATGCAGATGTAAGCGACTAATCCGTTAAAATGCTCACCATAATTGCGACCTTTGGATCGTATCTCTAATAATACAAGTCTGCCGTTGTCCTCTCCTTCTGATCACTACCACTTCTAGGGAAACCATTGTCTATACAAGTCTGTCTCAGGCTTTCAAGGGCCTCAAAGTGAAACTTTCCTTTGCTTGAGACTGGACTGGGGGTTCTTATGACCCAAGTCCATCTCTTCTGAGATGAGTTGACTTGGGTATGAAAGTTCATAGCCTGAAAAACAAAGTACTTGCCTTTGTTGGATGTCTGGAGGAGGGGCAAAAATTTCTCAGGTTTGCCAATAGGGGCACAGAGAAAGGTCAGGGTGCTTCATTTCCCAGCATGAAATGCCTGATCATCTTTGGCTATCATATTACAAACTAAGTTTCAAGATTTTAATTAATTGGAGTGTCAAGATAAGAGTTTTGTAAAACCAAAGAGGTTCGCTGCTATAGACCAGAGATTTAGCCCAAAGACCATAGCTGCTATAGCTGAATATAGCCATCTTGGGATGGTTTATCCCTTGATGCTCAGTCCTATAAGTGTGTGCAATAACCTATCAATGATGAGATTCATGCATTGTTCAAAGCCAGGTTTGCTTAGCCATAACTGATTGGATTTACATATTATGCTAATTGTGGTTTGCAAACTTCACAGACTGAGTTCATTCAATACGCCAAGCCAAAACCAGGCAAACTGTATCATTATAGTATCATAGAATGGAAAAGTTGAATGTACCATCTAGTCCAACCCAATGCCCAGAGCAGGAATCTATTACTATAGCATCTTCAACCCAGGGTGGGTAAAACAGATTATGCCATTTTTTGTTGTGTAAACTCAATTGACAACTTCAAACAGTAATGGTGTATGTTGGTCTTCTTACACTGTTCTGTCATCCTTTGGTGAATCAAACTGAGATTCCGGATTGTAGCTGATAAAATTAGAATTAGCTAAATCTTGTGTTTCTGTAGCAGTGATTTGAGCAAGCACTTAGCTGGTAATGCTGGACCAATCATTACGTTCTGTAACTGAATATGTCTGTGTTAATTACTGTGGAGAGATGTTTTCATTTTGGAATATAAATGGAGCTGTTCCTGTTAAGAGAACTGAATATTTTTTGTAGGCCCGTGGAGTCTGTTTTCTTTAGTTTAACCAAGTGCAAGTACCCTTTTAACTATATTTTTTAACTTGCTTTGGAAATGTTTTATGGAACTTTGTGAATGTTTTGTGCTGGAAGAAGCAGTGTGATTTCTGGACCACAGCCCCTCTGCCTACATGGTGGCTCTGTGTGAAAGGATTGTAAACAGGCACGGAATAGGCTGTTGTGCTCTCGCTTCTGATATTTTTGCTCTGTCTTGGTGACTGCAAAACATCAAGGCAAGAAACAGTGGCGCCATTCTGGTGCCCAGTAGGAATTAATGCCAGAGGAAACTGTTAAAACACGCAAAGCATTTCAAGACAGCATTGAGTGCCAGTAATTTTGGCCTCCATTCAGCCCCATCAGTTTTCTTCCCAGGCATGCACCCTCGAGCTCCAGCTGCATGCGGCTGGTTATTGTATGGGGAAACCTTAAGCTGACCTCTGCTGAAAAATGGACTTTTGACTTCTTTGGATTCTCTGCCTACCTAGTAACTTAACTGCTTGTCAAATATTCAAAACTCATTGTTGTTTTTGCTTTCCAGAGCTTACAATAAACTGGCAGGGTAGGGCACAATTATTATAATATTTCAGTAAGGTGAGGCAGACACATCACAGAATTGTAATGGTATGACTTGTGCCTGGTTGGTTTGAACAGACCCCTGCTGTTGCTTGGTTGGTTTTCTGCCTCCCTTATCCTCCTTATTAATAGCTGCCTTACCTGGTCACAGAACTTGTTAGTAATATGCCTTTCTTCTATCATGGGGCTTGCATGCATCATTCATGAGTAGACTCCCATTTGCTCAGTGCAGGCTTAGCCTGGGGATCTGTGCCCTGGCCTGAGAATATATGTTGCTTTGGGACAATAAGCTCATTGCCTAAATTGGCTTATTCCCTTCAAGTCTCTTATTCTTGTCATGTAGCATGTTATGTGTGCAAGGACAATTTTTCATTGTGGTGTGTAGAAAATGGGAGACGGTTGAATTAATTGAACTGTCATTTAAGGCAAGGGTCTTTGAAACTTGGCAAGTTTAAGACTTGTGGACTTCAACTCCCAGAATTCCTGAGCTAACATAACTGAAGGAGTTGCAGTCCACAAGTCTTAAAGCTGTCAAGTTTGAAGACCCCTGGTTTAAAGGATGAGCAAGTGACCCCTTGGATATTACACAGATGCGCACATAGAGTGTGTGCCTACATCACTGTGGCCTGGCAGATGAGCCTCGAAGGCAGGGAGCGGATGCCTTTAGAGTGTGTGTGAATGTGTAAACACATAGGTAGCTATTCTAAATGATTACCGCATCTAGTCCAGCATTGCTTATTCTTGTTGGCAATAGTCTTCTTGGGTTTTGAGGAAGAACGAGTCTTCCACATTATTAGCTGGGCCTGAAGGTAGGGACTTCTGCAAATAAAGGACATGCCTTACATGTAACTGGGGATCCTTTCCCACAGAAAACATACTCATTTCCCTAGGAAGGCCATTGTAGATGAAGGATTGTTTGAAAAACAAACACACAAAATTATAGATTTGGTCTTCCAGCTTCACCTCCTGGTGTAGACTGCAGTGGGTTGTTGTTTTCCAGTTTCACTTCCCATCCTCTCTCCCTAAAAGTATTGGGATCTTCCTGACATCCGTTCTTCCCAGCAGAATCCTTGGTATCTTGGGCATCAACAGAGGGGCAGGGAGAGAAGTACAAAACCTTGATTGTGTTCTGGGAAGCCTTCCTCACACAAAGCTTTGAATTCATTCTTTATGCTGGGGTGTGAGGGAGGATGGCTCTTTCCGAAGACAGTGGGAAACGTGAAAGCCAAGCTGGAAACTTAATTTTATTTTGTTGTCATAAAATACTTGGTTTTTCCTCTTGTGCCCAGTTTGTATGGGTCTTTCCCTTGCTTGCAGCTTGTTGCAAATGCTTTGATCTTCCTCTGTACCAACATCATTGGTATCTGCACCCACTATCCAGCTGAAGTGTCACAGCGCCAGGCCTTCCGAGAAACACGTGGCTACATCCAGGCTCGATTGCACTTACAACGTGAAAACCGACAGCAGGTGGGGAGCTAATGAGAGTTGGGAGTGGGCAGGATGGGACTGTGGTGGGGAATGGGGAGTTAGAGTTGGGAAAGCAGAGCATGCACTGTGTTCTTGAGTTCCTGCATGTTAATATTGAGATGATTTTGTTGCTTGAGGATGGGATGCCCCAACTCTGAGACTCTTTAATGCAGCTTAAATATCCTTTATAACACTGGGCCATGGGCTGCTTGAAACTGGGCTGCATGAGTGAACGGCAAGCGTGCATGGATGTGAAGGTCCACTTGTGCAAGCGGTAGGCCCTTGCACTCGCGTGCGAAGCTCCACCTACGTAAATAGAGGATGCTTGTGTGCAAAGCTCCATTGTACTTACACACGTGTGCGCCCACTGCTTGTACAAGTGGAGCTTCACACACAAGCACAAACACCCTCCACTCGAGTGCCCTCCACTCATGTGTGAAGCTCCGTTAGCATGAGTGAATGGCGTGCACATGCACACTGCTGTCACCAATGGAGCTGTGTGTACCTGCACCTGCCATTCACATGCTTCCTCTGTGTCCTGTCTCTGCCCCCCACCACCACCACCACGCTGGACTGGGCTGCCAAGGTGGAAAGGATGGGGACCACTGTTTTACAGAATTCAGTAGAAATTACAATTGGAGTCTTTCTCACATTTATACTGCATCCATTCTATGAATTCAAGATCAAGAACAGTTTCTGGTTTTTTGGGTTTTTTTTGTAAAATATACAAAGTACACTCTCCTCAGATTTCCTCCATTATTTTTGTTCAAATTAAATTAGGAAGGGTCCTTCTAAGCTTTTGATCATATAACTTTTGCTTGCTCTTTATAAAGGCGTCAATGTATTATTCAGCATTGCAGGTTTTTTTAATCAAGAGAATCCTGTTGCTAGAAACATGTATAGGTAGATCAGTTCTATTTTGTATGGAAATTGGAAGACTCCAAATAGCTATAACTGATTGGCCGAAAAGGCCGTTCTCGGATTGGGCAATTACGCATCAATCTGATTGGCCCGCCAGACGGTGGGAATTCTAAAGAACTGTCATTGGCCACAAGCCGCGAGCAGCCGCTATAAGAAGGATTGCCGTGGCTTCGGCAAACGTTCCGCTACAAGTCACTATACTGTTTAATAAAGAATTGTTGTTGAGATACTGGTCTCGCATACCTTATTGTCCAAACGGAACAAGTTCACTTTAATGTTTTTCTTGACCCTTAAAGGTTGAAAACTATTTATTATATCCTCAGAGTCTTTCTGCTGTAAGTTCACATTGCTAGATCGAAATTAGGTAACATTTACATCTTGTACTATAGTTTAAACTCCTTGCACTTGTCTGCTTTGTATTTAAAGTCAGACATGTTGCATATGTGCTAAACATCTTCCTAGATTGCAGGCTTGTAAATTAATTGCATTGGCTTCCTGAGATCAATGACACAAATTATTTTGGAGTTTATTTCATCATTCAGTTATGCATAAATTTCAGGATCTTTAATTCTTGAAAGAATGCATAAAAAATGGAATTTGTTCTTTTCTCTATGATCCACAGATCCAGTTTAACTGTGCCAGCACATTTTCTTCTACAGAGGTTCTGTGGAGGTGAATAAATACGTCATTGCTGTTATTTAGCACTAACACTGGTCTCTTCCAGTGAACCTCATGACTTTATTAACTAGGCAGAAGGATATAATATTTTATAAACATAATTGAGCATTATCTTTAACACAGATTCCCTTTTCCCCTGCATAATAATAAATTTTGCCATCGTGGGCCTTCTTCCTTTCTGCTGTGTTTCAGCCTGTCTGCCATTCAAATGAGGTGGGAACAGATAGCATGGCAACTCAACTCTGCAGGCCAGAAAAGTATGAAGTAAAACAGCATTGGTACTGGGGTGGGTTAGTAAGTTCTGATCTTGCTCTTTGGTTCATTCCAGCAAAATTATTGCTGTAATGAAGACCATAATGGATCTTTCTTTCTGGACCCCTGACAGGAACGACTTCTGCTCTCAGTGCTACCCCAACATGTTGCCATGGAAATGAAGGAGGACATCAACACCAAGAAGGAAGACATGATGTTTCACAAGATCTATATCCAAAAACATGACAACGTCAGGTAATACACATGTCTGTGACTTTGATGACAGTGAAATCAGTTAATTAACATCATTCTGTTAGAAATTTGGAGATCATAGCATAATTTCTTGGCAGACGAGGGTCAATGGGGTTGAAGATGTTGGCTGAATTACCTCATGAATATATGTAAAAAAGGAGCCAAATGGCTTTTGGCTGTTTGTGGGTTTCTGTTCTAATATCTGATTCTGCTTTTTTTTCCCCTACAGCATTCTCTTTGCTGACATTGAGGGCTTCACTAGCTTGGCGTCCCAGTGCACGGCACAAGAACTGGTCATGACATTGAATGAACTGTTCGCACGATTTGATAAGTTGGCTGCGGTAAGGGAGGAGCAGGCTAGGTTTACGGAAGAGATGATTTTCTGAACTTAGTGATTTTTGATATGTTGGGCAATAATCCTTATAAAACTCAGTGAGGAAGCACAATGTTCAGTGAGCAAGGACACCATGATGCCTGTCCTCTGAGAAAAGGGGCATTGTGTTTGATGGCTGGTAGAAGTCAATACGACTTGTATATTTTCTTTTATGACCATCACTGTCACAAAGTCCCCTTGGATTTTCTTGCCTTGCCAAGTACAGGTAGCCCTCAATTTATGACCATAGTTGATCCAAAATCTCCAATCCGAAGCAAGGCAGTTGTTAAGTGAGTTGTGGCCCATTTTACAACCCTTTTCAACGCCCTTTTCAAGTGAATCACTGCACTTGTTAATCAAATCTGTCTGGCCTCATTGACTTTGCTTGTCGGAAGCCGGCTGGGAAGGTTGCAAAAGGGATCATATGACCCTGGGGCAGTTCAACTGTCATAAATATTTGCCAGTTTCCAAGTGCCCAAATTTTGATCATGTGACCATGGTAATGCATGTGAAAAATGGTCATAAGTTACTTTTTTCAGTGCCGTTTTGAACAGCCACTAAATGAACGGTTGTAAATTTAGAAGTACTTATAACTTCTAACTCTTCCTAGGGTTGTTGATCTGTGTGTCTTTTTTTTGTGCTACATTCTGCTGCCTTTGCTGTAGTATATATCTCTTCCAAGCTTCCTTTGGACCTACTTTGGAAGCAATACCAGTTCTGGGCCATATTGTTGATGTATAAACTTCATTAGAGTTTGAAGTTTCATTGAAGTAACAGGAATCACTCTCCTCTCCCTTCCCTTTCCCCTTCCCCTCATTATAGGGAACAAGTGCTGGATAAAAACTTCTGTATTTGCAATAAACTGCAAATTCTCTGATTACTTGTGAAGTAATTATTAACTAGCTAATATGATTGATCAGTGTATGGCAGGGAATATTGAACTCAGGTGGGATGACTGGAGGGTTGCAGTTATCATTGATGCCTTTTCTGAAACTCCCTCCTTTTCCCTTTTCAGGAAAACCATTGCCTTCGCATCAAGATCCTCGGGGATTGCTACTATTGTGTCTCAGGGCTTCCAGAGGCACGGGCTGATCATGCACATTGCTGCGTGGAGATGGGTGTTGACATGATCGAGGCGATTTCGTGAGTGCGCGAGGGATACTTGCTTGTGTTGGGAAGGGTGGATATAGTTATTGGTGAACTTAATGATGTACAGAGTTAACATTTTCCAGAATGGCAGCTGCATTAGCCTGCTGAAGCAAAATATCAGAGATCTTTGTGACCTTAGAGATTGTTTAGCTTTTGTAAGGTAACGCAGTGGTGGGATTCAATTTTTTTTACTACCGATTCTGTGGGCGTGGTTTGGTGGGCATGGCAGGGAAGGATATGTAAAATCTCCAGTCAGAGACGGTATTTGCTGGTTCTCAGAACTACTCAAAATTTCCGCTACTGGTTCTCCCAAACTGGTCAGAACCTGCTGAATATCACCTCTGAGGTAATGGTATGAACATAACCTCTGGTGCCTCAAAAGAAAGATCTAGTCTAGCTCCACAGCCATTCATGGCTGACCAGATGCTTCTGGGAAAGACAGCATTGTACTTAGCACACATCCACTGTATTGTTCCCATGCAGTGGGTATTTGGAGGAATACCTGGAGTTACTGAAGTGGCCATTGACAGCTTCATTCCCCATTTCATCAGATGCCATGGAATATTATTTTCAGTTGCTGGTGGTTCTATACTCACCTGCAGGGCAAATGGAATTAGAAGTGGGATCACATGGCATTGAAGTACAAAATACATTTTATGTGGTGTTTGGATTACGTTACTAGCTACCAGAGTAGCAAACAATCATACTATTGCAGTATTGTTATTGTCACAGATCACAGTATTTTAAATCTACTTCAGTCAGCTCCTCTATACTGATACACAGGTAGTCCTCATTTAACAGCCACTTTTTCAGCGACTTACAAACTACAAAAGTGCTGAACAAAAGATGCAGTCCTTGATGCTCCAGCCACCCTAGAACCTCTGCAGTCATGTAATTATGATCTATTCTAGGCATTTGGCAACCAGTTAACACAATAGTTGCAGCTTCCCATGGTCAAGTGATAGGCATTTACAACTTTCCCTCTGGCTTCCCACAAGCAAAGTTAATGGGGAAGCCAGCAAGGAAGATTACAAGTCTCTTCAGTACACTGCTTGCACCTTCCTCTGTAGCAGCCACACTGCGCCCCATCATGCCACACCTTGAGGGCCACCAGTGCATCCTCTCCACCTGGTAGCAACCAGCGCTTCCATGCTTGTGTTACACACCTCAGGAACCACTCACATATCCTCCCCCTCCTGACAGCAACCGTCCCTGGCCTCATCACACTCTCACTTTGCTTTGTGCTGTGCCTTACTTGCCTACTGACCTGTTTGCAAACTGCCAGGGGACTTGCCTGACAATCCACTGAATGATGGCAACAGACTGCCGTCACTAAGTGATACGGTCATGAGATATCACACTTTTCAGCCACATTGCTTAGTGATAGGAATTCCAGTCCCAATTATCCTTGTTTAACTGAGGACTACCTGTACATCGTATTCAACTTATTCAAAGCGCCCCTGCATCAGATTAATTGATTCTTGTCTTTGGAAGCTTATAATATGACGTGTTCCTTTTTGCTGCAGCCTCTTTATTGTGGCTGCTGCTTGAGATGATGATGCAGTTGGCCCATTTGAGACATGACAGTAAAAACTGGAGGCATTTTTCTTGTGCAAAAGGCAGGAGGGCAGGGGGTGGGGCTAGGCCGCAGCCTCTCCTTGCTTGCACACATACATGCAAATGCAAACTCGTTATCTTCAGGGACCTATTGGTAGAGGAGGACCTTTGACCTCACTCCTTCTAGTGATTTTAATCAAGATTGTTGCTTCCCAGCTGCTGCTACTAGCAGTTGGGAATAGCATTTGTGAATCTCCTCCTGCTAACTGATTACTCCTCAATGAGGAAAATGAACTGAAAGCTATCTAGGCACAGGAGCGGGAGTGGGATGAGATCAGAAAAAATCACTTCCTCTTTTTAGAGAATTGCCCCTTGATGTTTTTTCCAGACTTGAACTCTGCTTAATCTTCACCAGTTGTGTTTGAAAGAAACCTGATTAAGTCATGACAGTGGGTAATTAATCTAACATTAAAATGAAAGCCTTTGGTTTCCTCTTTGTTGCAAAAAGCAAAGAAAAAAAGGAAGGGATGTGGAAGCCTGAGGCTCTCTTCCTCCGTGGATTATTTCTGTCATCATAAAGCCCAACTTAGCCTACTTTTTAAATCGGCTTACCCTGCACACAATATGCTAATCATAATTATCTTTCTTGTATCTAAATTTGACCTGCAAGGTACAGTATGTGATTCAAAGGACATAAAACCATCCAGGCTTCTTTCTCACAGGACCGGAAAGTATCTTTCGTAATGCAGAAAAATCACCTAATCACCTTTCGTAATGCAGAAAAAACATCCTTTTGTTTTGCATCATTTCTACACATTTCTCAAAATTTACTCCCAAAATGTCTTTCCATATGGATGCATTTTCAGTGACCTGCAAAGAGCCCCTGGACTCTTCTCTTATATTTATTTTGAACTGGATTTGATAGTTTTGGATATTCAACTGTGGGAAGATCTAACATTTGTCCAAAGAAAGCCAAAACATTAAGTGACATCTCATTAAATCAAATGAGTTGCTTAACCATGATTAGCCATGGTGGCACAGTGGTTAGAGTGGAGACCTGCAGGCTACTTCTGCTGCCTGCCGGCTCCCTGCAATTTGGCAGTTCAAATCTCATCAGGCTCAGTCAAGGTTGACTCAGCCTTCCATCCATCCGAAGTGGGTAAAATGAGGACCCAAATTGTTGGGGGCAATATGCTTACTCTGTAAACCTCTTAGAGAGGGCTGTAAAGCACTATAAAGCAGTATATAAGTCTAAGTGCTATTGCTATTACCTGGACAAATCACAAAAGGTTGCACTGATACAACATAAGCAGCCGAAACCAAACACAGCATCATGCTATGGCTTAGGAAGGTAACTGATCCAGCTGCTAAGTACTATACCTTAGAGAAATTTCTGCTTTCTCTCCATAATTTTTATTGTTGCTTTAGCTCAGGGGTCTTCAAACTTGACAGCTTTAAGACTTGTGGACTTTCAACTCCCAGAATTCATCCTCCAGTCATGTTAGCTCAGGAATTCTGGGAGTTGAAGTCCACAAGTTTTAAACTTGCCAAGTTTGAAGACCCTTGCTTTAGCTGATGGTAGAATAGGAAAAGATGCTGTTTCCCTTGGATCACAAAACTCCTCTTGAGAATGTCTCTGTTCCCTATCCATTATCCCTCCTCCAGTGGTTGAAGTTTTACTGGGCAATGTTGATGCTTTTTCAAAATTATCTTTATAAGCCACATGGCCCTACAAGCTTCCTCTCAATAAAAATATGAAAACCAAGGTCTTTTCAGGATACGTGTTTTTTTGGGGGGGGGTTTCCCCAGCAAATTCCTTATCAAGACTGACTTTCATTTTGCATGGTGAAACTTGGAGAAGCACAATGCTTCTGCTTTTGATGGGTTAAGCTGTTGTATTCACCTGATGCATGGGCATAACAGTGGGGAGGGGACAAGACCCAAAAGGATGTTGGTAGACAGCAGTAAGACTGGAACTCCCTTAAGCAACCAAGATTGGGTCCATAGGCTTTTGGCAAACAAATGCATGCTGTTCAATGCTTCTAGCGTTGACTGGCAGTACTTTGCCCTAACATCTCGATTCACAATTGGCTGTGTTCATACATATACGTTTCACTTGAACTCAGCCCTTGAAATTTATGAACCAAAATTTACAACTTAGCATGACATGTGAACTTTGTCAGTTGTGAAAATTCAGCAAACAGTGATAAAACCCAATACAGATCTAAGGGAATGAGTGAGCATGGCCAGTGTATTTGTGTGCTATGCAGGTAGTTCCCGATTTACGATAGCTCACTTAGTGACTGTTCAAAGGCACTGAAAAAAGTGACTTATGACCCTTTTTCATACATAACCATTGCAGCAGTCCCACGTGATCAAAATTCAGATGCTTGGTAACTGACACATATTTATGACAGTTGCAATATCCCAGGGTCATATGATCATCTTTTGTGAGCTTCTGACAAGCAAATCAATGGGGAAGAAGCCAGTTTTGCTTAACAACCGTGTTACAAATTTAACAATTGCAGTGATTCACTTAAAAAGTATGTTAACAAGTCTGGAATCAGCACTGCATATCAGACATTAATACAACTGAGCAAGTCCAAAAGTATTTCATGAGAAGAGTACTACACTCCTCTGCTCGCAACAGTATACCCTATATCACAAGGCTTGAGATTTTGGGCTTGGACAATCTTGAACTATGCCGCCTAAAGGCCCTGTCACACTGCCCAACGGATGCAAAACGGACACAACGGATGAGCAAAATGTTCCATCCGTTGTTATCCGCTCTCAGAAGGGGCAAAAATTTGCATACCGGAGCGGATAACACGGTACGGGGGAGAGACGCACGGCGGATGGAAAGCGGATGCGGAAGGTAAGCCCAGCGGATGGAAGCGGATGGAGCGGATGGCACATCCGCTAGGCTTCCGGGGACCTCAGCAAACGAGGACGCAGAACGGATACAGCGGATGCACAGCGGATGAACGGCATGCAGAGCGGATATGCCACAGCGTTTTTTAATTGCGCATGCGGGGAGGATGCATTGCGTCAGCCTCCCGCGGATTATAACGGAAGCAGCTCTCGAAGCAGGTCACCATTTTCAGAGGAAAGAACTGCTTCACACACATTCGACTGGCCTTGCTGTGCCTGCCTGCGATGCTCGCCTGCAGCTCGTTGCTGCACCTCCTGCCACCTGTTGTCTGCCTGCTGCGCAAGCCTTGCTGCCAGCCTTCCTGCAAGCCTTGCTGTCTGCCTGCCTGCAGCCTTGCTGGCCAGCCAGTCGGCCTGCTAGCGGCTTGGTGTCTGCCTGCCTGCAAGCCTTGGTGTCATACCTGCCTGCAGCTTGGTGCCATGCCTGCCTGCCTGCCTTGCACCTTCCTGTCAGCCTTGGTGCCTGCCTCTCTGCCCAGCTTCCTGGCCAGGCCTCTGTGCCTGCCTGCTGGCCTTCCTGCAGCACTTGGTGCCTGCCTGCCTGCCAGCCTTCCTGCCAGCTCTGGTGCCTGCCTGCCTGCGCATAGCTTCCTGCCAGCCTTGGTTCCTTGCCAGCTCCTGCAGCAGCAAGCCGTACAACCATGCGGAAGCCACAGCAAGCCTCCAGCATTCTGCTGCCGTAGCCCTTGTCAAGAGGGAAAGGGCTACCCAATTCGTGCACCTGGCCCTTGACCCTGCCTATAATCACTGGTATGGTCTGGCTGGGGCTTCTGCAGCCACGGTGGTGGACTCGCTCCTTCTGGGGCTGGTGGCTTCTGCAGCAAGTGGGCTCGTTCTTTCTGGGGCTGGGGCTTTCTGCAGCACGGTCGCTCTTTCTGGGGCTGGGGGCTTTCTGCGGCCGGGCCTCTTCTATTCTGGGGCTGGGGCTCCTGCCTGCTTTGCTTCTGAGAGAAGCGATGGCAAGCACTCCACACGCACCCAGGCCTCACCCTCCTACAACTCTTCTGCCACCTTCACCCTGAGACATGGAGCCAGATCCAGAGGTGTGCAGGCAGACTCGACTCTTTTTGTCTTATAGCTTTGTTATAAGTCTACTTTTTGTATTCACTACACTTGCTTCATCTACTAGGAGATATCGCTTTTTTGTAATAACGAGTCTTGGCTGGAACTTTTAGAAATGGTTAAGCCTTTGCCATGCTCTGTGAGGCTATCGGGTTACAGTGCAGTTGGGATGGGCAGGATACCTGTGGATATGGCGGAGGTACCTTTGGGATGGCGTAACTAGCTGTCGGACATAGATGAAACACATCGCAGTGCAGCATAGTGGGTGACTGTATGGTCCACCCTCCAGGTGCCACAGGCCAAATGGCCCTTAATATCAATAACAATGATAATCCATCATCACACATTTCAACATAAACACAAGTCTTTATTAAATTGCCGTTCATTGTCGGGCACCACATACATGGCAAATTCATTCAGAATGTGATGAGATCAGGCTGAAGGAAGCATCCATTAACATCTATCATCCTTGTTCTTGCCACTCCACTGCTCCAGCTGGGGGAGTTGCACCAGTGTTTTCAGGAGGTGCGCCTGCTTTCTTCCCTTTCACGTGAGAGGCTCTGTTGGGGCCTTGCACATCCTCACGTGTCGGCTATCAGGTTTCGCCTTGCTCCCATTCCCCAGGCCCATGTCCCTATTGCCTGTTGGAGGTCCACAAGCCTTGTCTTGCCAAGACTGGGTAGCGCGGTGCACATGAGATGTCAGGATGCCAGCAAGCTTTCCATATCTCCTCAACGTCTCTGGGCGATTGCTGTCATAAGGTGTTGAAAAGTAACCTGGAACCTTTGGCCAGGTGCCAAAGGCGTTCTCCACCCCCCCCGCCTGTGCCCTGGACAGCCTGTTAGTTGAAGATCCTCCTTCACGGGTGAGGCATCTGAGGATTGTAGGCTTCATGAGGTACGGGTTGTGAGGGAAGAAGGCGTCATCCCCCACGATTGAAGACTAGGGCCACATCTTGCGTGTCGTTGTGCAGGGTTCTGGATCCTTGGGAAGCTCCACGATGAAGGTTGCTTTCCAGGCTCGCTCTTGAGGTGACTGGGTTTTATACACTGGCATCTGAAGATGAGCCGTTGCCTGAAGCATCGATGTACATGAACTTTGTA
>BHFT01045997.1:0-31435 GCA_004320025.1 Laticauda laticaudata | reverse complement strand
GCACACACACACACACACACACACACACACATATATATATATATACACACACACACACACACACAAACACACACACATATATATGAAGTATTTGAAGAATGCTATGAGATTACCCCATACCCATCTTTCTTTTTCAAGGCTAAAGATTTGTACTTCCTTCCATCTCTCTCCATAGAGTTTTCATTGCCCTTTTCTCAATCCAATTTCACTGAATCTTTTTTTTTTTTTACTATTATGCAAAACCATGCATTATACTCAAGAAGGGGTTTCAGCAACCAGAATCAGTGCAAAGATTATTTGTCATGATTTGGAAAAAAAAATTAAGAGCTACTATACTATTTCGTTTCCTTCTATTTTTAACATACCTAAATACAATCTTTTTATTTTTTTCAACCCAGTGAGATATGGGGAAAAAAGTTGTAAAATGGATTTTTCTCTTTGACTGTCTGTCCACTAGGAAGATAACTCTGAAAACAGGACTGGCCGCATAATAAGCTGTTAGAAAAAAATAGGTCAGATTCAAACAAAACTCAAAGTGAAAATATTCCCAGAAAAAAAAAAAATCTACTGGCTCCCTAAGTGAAAGTTAGTTTGGAAATATTTTGTTTTTAAATTTCCCACCTTCTGGGCCCTGCATCCCAGGATGGGTTGAATATAACCCACCCTGTACAAACCCACATCGACATAAAAATAGAACAGAAATATACACAGAAATACATGCATATCCCCAATTAAACCCTCTCACACAAACATGTATACATACATATATCTATAACCCCTGATTAGTGCCAAACAGAAAGAACATGCAAACATTGTTGAACAAAATAAAATGCATTTTTCCACAAGAAGCATGGCCAGTGAAGGAGCAGGAAACCATGCTCTGTATACTTCCCTTACCTTGTTTTTCCTCAGTGGAATTGTTTTCAATTGTGCTTACAGTAGTTCCTATATCAGCAATTATCATTCAACATGAACTGCATTCCCATTTACTTTTTCAGTCATAGGATCCTTGCTATCATGATTCTGGATTTATTAAAATTTAATACATTTTAAGTGGATTTATTAAAATCCACTTTTGGAAGTTGAAATAATACACTTTGCAACATCTCTTTTAGCTTTCCTTAAAATCAAAAACTTCAGCAATACACAGTCAGTTTCTCAAAGTTCCTACTACCTTCACTTCCCTATTGATTACAGAAGCTGTTCCTTTTATGCCTTTATGCAAGCAAGTGTTGTCAGCAAGATAAGGCAGGAATTACAGGGTAGGATCTCAGTTTCCCAGAGTTTGTCTTCCAACATTTGTGATAGTAATTATACCCTCCCATCACTACAGATAGTCCTTGATGTTCTGTCATAATTGAGCCCAGAATTATAGTCATAAGTCATTGTGGTCATAAGTCGAGACATCACATGACTAGATTTGAAGTTACAACTGTTTTTACAACCCTCAGTCATTAAGCAAATGTAGCAGTCATTTAGTGAATAATTTTTCCCTAATAGGCATGTGGGTTTGGGGTGTTTTTGGCAGAAACTGGAAGTAAATGTTCGAAGCTGGGGAAAATATTGCAAATCATGGCACATTATAGAAGAAGGCTGTAAATGGCTATAAAGGTGAGCCAGTTGCCAAGCACCAAAATGCAATCAAAGGACCTTGGATGGTATGTGTGATCATTGTAACTCTGAAAATGGTTCATTAATAGCTCTGGGAAGGTCCACCTTAACTTTGAACAGTTGTTATGTGAGTGGTTGTAAGTCGAGGAATGTCTATAAAGCCTCTTTGAAGGTTAGTGGTTTGCTTTAGGAAGAATCATATACATTGTTTCCCTAGTTAAATAGAAGGAGCCACTTAGCAATATTATTTTTATTTATTTTTTCATATATTTTAAGTCAAATTTCCCTCTATAGCACAGGTGTCAAACTTGTGAGGTCATGTCATCATGTGACATATTGCAACTTTCCCCCCCTTCACTAAACCGGGAGTGGGTGTGACCAACACATGATGCATCTGATCCACGGACCATGAGTTTGACAACCCTGCTCTAGAGAATCAACAACTTCATTCATGAAAATGTCTAAGTACGAATGATTTAAAACACACCCACAGCACATCACTTCTTTTCTATTGTTTCTATTTCTTTTGAACAAATTATATTCTTTAAGGACTTTATCTCAGTCATGGGAGTCATCCCACCAGGCTTTTATTACACCTATTAAATCATATTTGCTCTCAGTACTATGACTCAAATTTACCTTGTTTATTCCCTGTTGTTTGAACATTAGTGTGTAGACTGTGAAGATCATGAACTTTATGAGCCAATTTTTGTTTTGATTTTTCATTGACTGGTTTATAAGGCTCCATTTCAGCAAGACCTCCACTTTCTATATTGCACAAGTCTTCAACTGCAATCTTTACTTCAAGTTTTCCTTTCCATATTCCATCCATTCCCATTGCTTTAGCTTATAGCCCTCCAAATGAACCCTACCTTGATTTGCTCAAATATATTTTTAATAGTTTGTGCTTGGATAAATTGTTTGTGCTTGGATAAATTGTAATTGGCTGTAGTGTCATTAAAATGGTTTAACTGAATCTACAGCTTTTGCCTATTGTATATGCATTTGGCACAATTCATGATGGTACTGGATATTCTGAAAACATACATATATCATTTCCATCATTTCCATGTTTGACATGAAAATGACATGGTGTTTGAAAATGATATTATGTTTGACATGAATGATACCATCAATAATGTTCTGCAAATTTCAGCCAAAAAACAAGCAGCATAGTTGTTACTGACAAAAGGTAAGGTACTTAAAATATAGGAAGAGTGGCTCCTAGTTTTGTAAAAAAAAAAAGTCTAAAACTTACTATTAATAAATGCTGGGAATTTAATAATCTGCATTAAAAAATTAATGATGTGCTTTTTACATTAATGTATTTTTCAGTGTTCAGCACCATTTTTCAACAGCAAACTTCTTTAAATGTTATATTTGCATATAATATTCAACTTAAGAGTTGAATATACAGTGGTTATTTCTATTTTCATATACTTACAACCATTCTAAATCTCCTTCTTAGGGAACAATGTCCAAATAGCTTGGCTGGAATCCTGGCATTTGAATTTAATTTATTGCTACACTTTTGATAGCTTTTATTTATTTTTAAATTTATTTTCAGTATTGTCAATCAGGAGTACAATGAAAGGAGTTGGAGAAAACTCTTTTGCAAAATTACAGAGTTTTAAAACCAAATACTCAAAAACCTCTCAGTCACTCTAAACCCTTTGACAGTACTTCAGGTATTAATATTATTAAATGTTAAGCATGAACAAAAATTATGAATATTGTAATTACTTATTAGTTATTATGATCAGAATATATGAAAGAATAATTATTGCCACCAAAGACAAAGTGCAACTCCACACAAGAAAATGTGGATTCCCAATAAATTTGGGGTCACATGGCTCTGTTCTGAAGATTGCTAGGTGTAGAAACTGCTTGTCTTTAGAACTGGAACATTTTCTCTGCCTCAGCATATATGAATTTATCATAGCTTTTCAAATTAAAAATTATTGCAGAATTTATCATAGCTTTTCAAATCAAAAATTATTGCAGAAAGAAAACAGCAGATAAAGCTTTGAAATCAACATTCTTTACCCTGCTTCCACTTTGTGTCTATAAAGATCCTCTTCAAATCACACCTAAAGAATAAAGGTTTATACCAGGGCTCCTCAAACTTGGCAACTTAACATTTGTGGACTTCAACTCCCAGAATTCTGTGATTTGTAGTCCACAAGTCTTAAAGTTGCCAAGTTTGGAGACTTCTGGTCTATACTATCCCATGATGGTATTACATCGTTGTAGGAGTACATTATATGTACAAATTCACTCTTTTTTCAGATATTGGTTTTGAATCCCTAAAAAGGAATTATAAACGATGTGAGAATTATGGAAGTCTTTGTAATATGCTGAGGGATATTTGATCCAATTGCATTGATTAGTTGTTTAATTAAGATAGCATAGTTTTAACAAGTAAATTGGACAAAACACTCCTTTTCATATAGCAACACCTTAAACATCTTGTTTGAATGAAGAGTTTTACCTAGATTGTTCAACTGCTCCAATACCTTCTTCTGGATTTAATTCAGCAAATTTTTACCATCGATATTGCTGTTCATCATCCATACCTATAAGTACTTTAAGGAAATATCTGTTATAATTGGCATAATTTGAAGAACTGAGGCCATTGCTGGATTGTGGAAAAAGAGAGAAAGAAGGAGAACTTCATTGTACTTCTGTACAGTTCTTGTCTTCCTCCAGAGACTAAGTGACTAAAGTCAAAGCATGAGCAAAACTTGAAGTTTCAAATTATTGTCTGCTTATCTTTAACAAACAGTGAACAGTTCAAATCACACACCTAGAAATAATTCAGCACAGGGCACTAAAATCTGACCTGAATTAATATGTTCTGATGTAATGTGTCACAGGTTATTTTAACTCCAAACAGAGCTTATATTTCATAATCATGCCTAATTACAACAAATTTCCAAAAACTAAGGGATGGTAGGATTTCTGTGCCAAGCATAATGAAGTTGCAGGCTAAAGTTGTAGAAAATTTAAACAATTGAATTCAGATGGATTCTGTATAAAAAGGTAAAGGTTTCTCCTATCCAGTCATATCCAACTCTAGGGGAGTAGGGTGCTCATTTCTGACGCTAGCATCTTTTCCATCATCATGTGGCCAGCATGACTATTCTGGCTGTTAACTTTCCCATTAAAACTGGTACCACTTTATCTATATATATTTGCATACTTTTGAACTGCTAGATGGGCAGGGGCTGGGACAAATAATAGTTTAACCCCTTGTGTGGTGCTTGGCTCAGTGTGGATAGGTCCTCTTTTAGTGAGCACCATAACACATAGAAAAAACTTACAGCATTTTTCGTTGCTATCCTGTAAGTACACACTTGAAGTGAATTCAGAAGTAGTATAGATGTTTTTCTGGGCAAACTTTTCTAGGATTGTACTTTTCATTGCTAAGTTGACTTTAGGCTGTCTTTCATGCAACATCTAAAGGTCTATTAGTTCTTTAATCTTCTGCAAGGTCCTACTATGTTGTTTATTGTGTGCAAGGGATGTTCTGAGGGATGAGTGAAGATTGCCAGGAGTGTATATGTCAGACCCAGATTTGCCTAAAAACTTTTTTCATTAAGATTGGCTATAGGAACAAAATCTTGCAAGTTTGAATGTACTTCTCATCCTTTCTCTTTCACTTTAACGTGAATTCAGGGGGAATCTGTCTGAGACACTTTGATTCCCTCCTACCACCCTCATCTGGGCTTCTGAAATGTTTAACTGTGCACTGAATTGATAATGGACTTTCTCTCCATGAAGATCATCCTCTTTACCCTCTACTATATGCCAAGAGTATGTATTCCTAGCAGGGCCATTCAAGGCATGAAGGTCATCCATAGAAAACCAGCTACAGCAAATAGCATTTCTATTGGGCAGCAGATGCTGAAGGCAGAAGGTCACTTGGGTATCAATGTCAAAGATATTGTCACTGAAGGCAGTAAAAAATGAAATGAATCAACTACACACTGACATCTTGATTGACTGATTATGTGTCATTGAGTTGTTTTTTATTCTTGAGAAATGAAAGACTAGATTGCAGACAAATAATTCTGCAGGATATACCTATAGCATCACTAGTGGTCAAATCTAACTTGATTGCCAATCAATCCATCCATCCACCCTTCAATCAATCAAAGCCCAATTCTCTATTTGAAGTTATCTTCTATTTGAACAGCCTTTCATTCAAGTCTGATTTAAAGGAGCCACTACAAAAGACAACAGGTGTCAAAAGCTGTCATCCAATGGTTAGTACCTGGACTATAAACTAAATAAGCATGCAGGTCACTTGAACACCCTTCTCCCATTTATATAAGACCAGTTTTAAAGTATATAAATTATTCACAATTGTTTATCTTATCATCAGGTTTATTTTTTTTGTTTCAGTTTTGCATATTCATCCTTTGTCTTCTGCAGTAATGCATAATTGATCACCCTATTTACAGTATAGATTTTTAAAAATAATTTTTCAGAATTAGGACATGTCAAGCTTTCACTGAAATCAATGAGAAACAGAATTCAGATTAACTATAATGATTCCCACAATTCAGCATATTGTTTCCTGCAATTTGACAGTATTTTGTTCTGAGTTTCTCTCTAGAAGAGATGTGGATATTCCATTCTTTTCATTATATAATACAATAAATCATTGTACAGACAGCATTACATACAGACAGAGTCTTGGTGGCATAGTGGTTAGAGTGCAGTACTGCAAGCTACTTCTGCTTCAGCCAGTTGCCTGCAATTTGGCAGTTCGAATCTCACCAGTTTCAAGGTTGACTCAGCCTTCCATCCTTCTGAGGAAGTAAACCGCTTAGAGAAGGCTATAAAGCACAATAAAGCAGTATATAAGTCTAAGCGCTATTGCTATTATACCACTTGGTTTGACCAAACATTTTTGATCCAACAAGAATCTTAAATGATTAATAATCTGCTCCAGTGTTATTAAATGTGTTTCTTGAAAAAAGACGCACATATCTGTTTTTATGACTATTTTAATATGTCCATAAAATATAACTTTACCACATTCTATGCAAACTCAAATTAATAGAAGGAATCTATTCTGTACTTTGATGAAATATTTACCTAAGAGAATTTAAAAATGGTTCTGATAATATTATTTAAATTTTGCAACTATGTAGACTACTTCAGGCTTTACAACAATCTGTATTGCATTCACCTGATTGTAGGTTGAAAATAGGGAGCAACTGAGAATTTAATAAAGATAAAATCAGTATGACAAACTCCCTGCTCCCACCCCCAATGCTTGGTGCCAAAAGTATTATTAATCCAGGAATGGTTGAATTGTGCCAATCTAACTGGTGTGTTTTATCCATTCCTTTTAAGAAATAAGTACTGTAGATATATTTGTACACTGAATTCCAGAAATAATATTTTTTGATAGAACTTTACTCAGAGAAGCATCAAACTCTGAAAAACTCATACAGCCTTCATATACTGATGCCATTCCTATGTGCTATAAGGCAGGGCTGTCAAACTCGCAGCCCACAGGCCAGATGCATCATGCACTGGCCACACCCATTCCTAGTTTAGCGAAGGGGGAAAAGTCATGATACATCACGTGACTTTGTTGCGATGACATAAGATTGACATCCCTGCTATAGTAAGGCAACAGATCATTCAACCCTTACCTGAATAGAACAGGCTGGTTTGCTATTATTATTAGCTATAATATATTTTATACATTTTTATTAACCTGGAGAGGCCATCTGTGAAAGGGTGACATTACTGATTGCTTTTTAAATCTGGGAGGAGAAAGAACACTGAACTTAACATCTATCCATTCTGACGTTTAATTTAAAGGTGAGGAAGGAATGTTAAAACGATAACCCTGAAAATTGGCCATTTTGTCACCAAATTTCAGCAGTTCAGTCTAAATGAGCTTGAATTTGAATCTGGGTAGTCAACAGTAGATGGGAAAATACTTTGTCTTTTTCATCCTATGAATTATTTTTATTTTATTTATTTATTTTATTTTGTCAAGCAATTATAAGATAACAGGTATAAGTATAAACATAGTTATGAATACATGAAATGGATACATATANTTATAAGATAACAGGTATAAGTATAAACATAGTTATGAATACATGAAATGGATACATATAAGAAAAATAAAAATAAATTATAATGGTGGCTATTCATCTCCTAACAGCTGTCAATACATGAATGTGGGTAGTGCCTTGTTAGTGTAGCATAATAGGAATAAGATTGTATTTATTTCTGAACGACAAAGATGAAGTGGGATGGATTACACTTAAATCAAGAATGTACTTATGGGTTCGAAATTGTGCGAGTCTTTTGGAGACTCTTCTTTATGTTTCTAAATTGTACCATATGTTTTCACTGTACAGCACATAAGAGATAAAAGTTCATCAGTTAAAAATATTAAAACAAACTGACTACTGCGTAAAACAGAATTGTGGACTTTGATCTGATCAGCATAACATTCCTGATATCTTTAAAAAAATGTGAATACTATTCTTTTTTCTTCTTCTTTCTCTCTTGAGAATTTTTCCATAAACTTCAAAGATGCAGATACAATGGCATTACAGGTCACCAACTCTGAAGAACTGTGCCCTCCTACTTGCATCCTGCAAATCAGCTTTATGGGGTTTTTATTTTTTTTGAACCTTAGATTCTTTATGCTACCAGTTTGATGATCTGCGGCAAACCTGTGTACAGGTCCAAGTACAAACCACTTAAGTAAATCCCAAGTTTTGTGTTTGGCACACTTAGAAGAAGAGGCAGAGGCAATATAAAGCTTAACAGGCTTTATTGCTAACTTGTAACTCAGCTGCAGCTAGCCGCAGCTTGCGGTAGCAGCTGAGAGAAAGAAACAGCTGATTCTGTTTGACAGCTCCTTTTATACAGAGCTGTCAAATGGTCCAGCCAATCAGGGGCTTCTCTGGCTCCCACTTAAACAGCGGACTGGAGTGAGGACTTGATGGTCGCAACACTCCTTCCCCCTGGCTCTATGCAAGCAAAATTGCTCAGATGGGTGGGGCGACACCTCACTCTCTCTGAATGCCCTAGTTCTGCCTTTGGCTGCGATGTGGGAGGACCTGTTGCCGGACTGGTGTTCTCCCCTCGGGGTGGTATCAGCTCTCTTCTCCAGTCATTCTCTGCTAGCCATGGAAGGGCCTCTGGTGTCATTGGAACCTCTCCAAATGCTGGAGAGTGGTCTCTGGTTGGTGTCACGGCCTCCCAAGGTAAGTCCTCCATGAGAGTTCGCTGGTCGGGAGTCGGTCAGATAGGGGCCTCAGTATTGCCTCATTCAGAGTTTGTGGCCTTGGCTCCCCTCTGGGCTGGATCTGTTGGGGCACTCCAACAACTCCTTAGCTGGTCTACATGTCGGTGCCATAGTTGTCTATCCGTCAAACTTACCCTGTATGATTTACCCTGTTTGTCCATCTGACAAACTTACCCTGTTTTCTGCTCAACCCACCTGGGCAACCATAAGGGATTCCCTGTGTAATTTCGGGAGTAGACTGTGTCCGCAGGCCTAAATTCCCTTGCCTTGCTGGATGAGTCAAGGGGCACCCTGGGGACATAATTAGGGTGCAGCCTGTTTAGGGTTGTGCAAAGTCTCCTTCCCATTAATAGTTCAGCAGGGGCGAGGTTGGTGGCTGCGCTTGGAGTGGTGTGCTGGGTAAGTAGGTATCGGGCTACCCTGGTATACCAGTCCCCTTCCATCATTCTCCCCAGGGAGTCTTTTGTTGATCTTACAGCTCTTTCTGCAAGGCCATTGGAGGCTGGATAAAACAGGGAAACTAGGGCATGTCTGATTCTTCTTTGGGCCAGGAACAATTCAAAAGGGGATGAGGTGAATTGGGACCCATTATCTAAAACCAAAGTGTCAGGGTACCCATGGGAAATAAAAATTTTGTCTAAAGCTCTGCTTACAGCATCTGAAGTGGTTGATTGCAGGAGAACCAGCTCTACACACTTTGAAAACAAATACCACAATTAAGAAGTTTTTCCCTTGCATGGGCCTGCCAGGTCCATGAGTACTCTAGACCATGGTATATTGGTATCTTCCCACTCCCCAGAAGAGGCAGTTGGTGGGGCAGGCCTGAACATCTGGCAAATGGAGCAATTCTGAAGTTTATTGGTAACTGCCTCATCCAGACCCGGCCACCACACAGAGCTCCTGGCCAGAGCCTTCATTTTGTTGATCCCTGGGTGACCCTCATGCAGAACGTTAATAATGCATGGTCTTAGCAGTTTGGGAAGAATTATTCAGGGACTGCACAGTAAACACCCTTTTAGCACGCTCAGTTCAGTCTGGCGTGCTTTGAAAGGGTGGAAATCCACTGTGGTGATTTCCCTGGGCCAGCCCCTTTGCACCCAGTCCATGACTTTAGATAGTTGTACATCTCTGGCAGTTATGTAGGTGATGTCATCATCTGTAAGAGGAAAATGCAGATGTTCCAGCAGGAACACAGAGGCTGAAGAGGCAGGATCAGGGACCAAAAGGGGTAAAGGGCACCTGCCTAGGGCATCAGCATGACCTACATCTTTGTCAGGCCTGTAAGTCAGCTTATAGCTGTAAGCGGCTAGGAAGATTGTCCATCGGGTCATTCTTGGAAAAGGATTTGTGCCATATTTGTGCTCAGACTTGGAGAATGTCCTGGAGAAATAAGCTATAGGGGCTTCCTGGCCATTTGGCAATTTATGACCTAGGACCACCCCAATCCCACAAGGGGATGCATCACAAACTAGAATAAAGGGTAGAGCATCTCTAAACTGAATGAGTACCTTGGTTGAAGTGAGGAGGGATTTTACTGCAGAGAAGGAAGCCTGTTCCTTGGATCCCCAATGCACTGCATCTTAGAGTCTAATATTCTGTCCAATGGTTCTGCTACAGTGACCTTGTGGGGCAGAAAAGAGCTGTAGAAGTTAAGTAGTCCTAAAAAGGCTTGTAACTCAGTCTTGGGGCCTCCTGAATGGCCCGTATTTTTGATTCTACAGGGTGAATTCCCTTGTAGTCAATATGATATCCTAGGAATCTATCTGTGAAACTGCGAAGATGCATTTTTTCCTGTTTAATTTTAACCCAGCCTGTTTAAAACACTGGAGAACTTTTTGTAATCTTTCCAAATGTTCTTGTGGGTTGTCAGCAGCAATGAGGATGTCATAGAAATATGGGATGACACCCTTGATATTGTATAGTAAATGTTCCATAATGGATTGGAATATGCCAGGGGCAATGCTGACATGGTATTGTAAACGCTTACAATTGAAAGCACCCCTATGCGTAATGATTGTTTGGGCCTCTGCTGCTTTCATTGCCCAATGGGAATTTCTGGTATGCTTGAGTCATATCTGCTTGGTAAAAATGGAGCTTTTTCCCAGGGAATGGAGCAGGTGCTGTATGATAGGCACAGGATAAGTGTTTGGTTGGAGTCCCTTGTTTATTGTGGACTTGTAGTCAGAACAAATGCTTATGGAGCCATCTCTTTTCAAGGGTATTACAATAGGAGTTTCCCATTTAGAAAAGTCAATTGGCTCTAAGACCCCTTGCAAAATCAAGTTGTCAAGCTGGGCATCCACTTTAGCACGTAACGCCAATAACACTCTGTGTGATTTGAGGTATATAGGAGCAACATTAGGATCCAGGTTAAGGGAAATAGGAGTGCCATTGTAGCAGCCCAGTTTGTCATTGAAAACTTCTGAATAATCAGCAAGAAGTTGCTGCGAGTTGTGTGTGGGGGTAACTGCATTTACTCCAGTTACTCGGAGGGCCAGGGATTGGAACCAGTCCAATCCCAGTAATCTAGGTAAGTTCCCAGTTACGATAACTAGTGGAAGGTGACACTGAAAAATTGTTGTATTGAATATGGAACTTGCCTGTTCCAAGGACTGGAATGGATTGTCCTTGGTAGTCTCTCAGGGTCAGATTGCATGGGCTCAGCTGATTCTTGTGGAAGTCTGGCAGCAGATTCTTTAGTGTCTTCCAAGAGATGAGGGACAGAGATGATCCAGTGTCCACCTCCATCTGACAGGGGCTGCCTTCTAAGAAAAGATCAACATTAATTTTATTAACATTAAAAGAATAAATCAGTGAATCAGCTCTTGGGAATGCTTTATTGATGGCATAGCAATCCTCTTTGGATTTGAGGTATTTTGGTTGATTGAGATGTTGAGATGGGAGAACTATGTTTCTATGTGCCTGACAGATTCTTGCTATGTGGCCTTTCTTCTGGCACTTTAGGCAGACAGCATTTTGAATACAACAAGTGGCTCTCAGATGGTTTCCTCCACAGCTGAAACAAATCAGCTGTGGTGTAAGTTGTTTCCTGTCGGTGGGAAAACTTTTTCTCTAAATTGGCTGGGGTGTTTGGAGTCAGTTGATTGCTTCTTCCTCTTTGAAATCATCGTCTTCACAGTAGGTGTCTACGTAGTGGACTGCAGTGCTGGATTTTAACCCGGGAAGACTGCTTGGCTTTTGTATTTCAGCTACAGATAATTGGATAGTTCAGCGGCTTGAGCTTCTTCAATCACTTGCTTCAAGTTGAGGTTGCCTTTAGCCAGCAGCCCTCATTGTAGTTGAAGATCTCTCACCCTGCAGACGAGCTGGTCCAGCAGTATATTGTCTAGATGATCTCAGAAACCACATTTCAGAGCGGCTGAACAAAGAGCCGCCATGTATTCACATATGGACTGCCTTCTGCTTGGCTTCTTCTCCTGAATGCATGGCGGCGGGTGATACATGATGGCTTTGGGGCATAGTGGTTACCGAACACCTCTTGTAGTTCTTCCCAGAGAACAGCCTTGACCGTCTGAGGAGCCAGCAGTGCAGTGGTGATGTCAAAAACGGCAGCCCCGCAGAAACTCAGGAAATTGACTTTCTTCATGTTAGGAGGGATGTTAGATAGGTTTGCGGCATCCATGACACATTCGAACCTGTTGATATATGATATCTACATCTTGGTGGTTGGCCAAAAGGGTGGAAAATTTGGTGGCCCTGTCATATCTTCGCTTGATAGTGACTGCTCCAGTGACAGCTCTTAGTGACAGCTCTTTTTGTAGTGACTTCAGCCATGTGGTACTCTTTCTCTTTGCCTCAGGAATTACCTCAGTTCATCAGCATCCCATCCTCATCACCAGTTTTGTGTTTGGAGTGCTTAGAAGAAGAGGTGGAGGCAATATAACAGGCTTTATTGCTAACTATAACTCAGCTGCGGCTAGCCACAGCTTGCGGCAGCAGCTGAGAGAGAGAGAGACAGCTGATTCCGTTTGACAGCTCCTTTTATATGGAGCTGTCAAACTGTCCAGTCAATCAGGGGCTTCTCTGGCTCCCGCTTAAACAGTAGACCAGAGTGAGGACTTACTGGTCACAACACCAGGTAATATGCAACTAGTTGCTGAACTCTCCTTGTGGCCATTTAAATTGTTGAAGAAGTTGTGAGACCCACCTGCAGAAGGTGCTGAGATGAAAGCACCACACCTGTTGCTGTTGTTTTTAGCACTTTGGTTTGTCAGTGTTTGATCCAGTGTGATTTTAGAAAGCAGAATGACATAGCCGCTTTAAAATGGCTCCTGAGAGAAAAAATGTGTTTTAAAAATAGAGCCATGTTCCCCTGAATATGTACCACTTAAGAAGCAGGCTCATATCAACACCTGCCCCTTGACAATCAGTTGTTAGCTACTTTCTTCCTACTGTGCCAGTTATTTCTCACCTCCTTAATCAAATTGGCATAAATAGGTCAGAATCCTATGTGTGGATTTTAGTCAATAGCGCCTCTTTATCTGTTAATATGTCCCCAATCCTATTCAATCTTATTTGACTTTTTACAAGCATTCCATACTCATTTCATAATCACTCTTGTTTGATTGCTGGTACTGTGACCCTGATTATAATATTTTCCTGATGAAAGACACAAGAAGATATTCAAAGCAAGGGCACTGATTAAATAAATGCAGAGGATTTGCTTAGAATTATAGAGATGGTAGATTTCAGTAGTTTTATATTATAACTTGTGTAAACGTAGTCTGTGCAGAACCAGGAAATGGAGGAAATTAACCTGCAAAAAGATAGATTTTTTTCTACAAAATTTCTCTTTCCTCTCTCTTTTTCTCTCCTTTTTCCTCTCCTCCCCCACCCATTTTCTTTGAATCTATGCTGAACAACCATATTCTCAGATTACTAGGTCTATTTACTCACACATGCATAAAAGTCACATAGTCCTAATCTGTCTTTGTGTGCAGAAAGCTGAAGGCATTATCTTTCCATTGTTAATGTTTCACATGTTATGCCTTTATATGGAAAACTGCATGCCTGAAGAGGTAGAAGGAATTCAATTTGTCTCTGTACCAAATTTGACTCACAAACCAACATCTAAAAGTAGCAAGATAAGTCCCAAGCACAAACAGGGCACTTGTCTATTATTTCCTATATCTTTCTCCACAAAAAACAAACAAACAAACAAAAAAACCCTTGTTGATGTGTTTATCCATAATTTGTGTAGTAACTTGCAGAACTTGAATCAGGTTTGTAACTATATGTCAAACACCAGGTATAGAGAAATCCCTTGGGGCAGAGAAAATATGTTCCTTGTTTTATGTTTAATGAGTAATGGAAGGTACAGTTAAAATCTAAAACACTACAATACAAATCATTCCTTGAATATGTCAGTTTTGTACTGGAACACATTGGAAGATCATGTGTAGAATTTAGAAATATATACATGAGAATCAGATCAGGGCCAAAATTAAACCACCTGTTTCATGCTGAAAATTCATGTGAATTGTCATTGTTGGCAATAACCATAATAAAGAAAAACTTCCCATCGGGCTTATTTCTTTTTAACATAATATAAGGCATGGTCTAGAATTAGATTTATCATTCTGAGTTTGGATGGAACAGCCAAGCCTTGATCTCTTTCCACCACAAATTTAAATGCTATTAAATCTGACATCTCAGCTGTAAAATCCTCTCCTTGCCACATTTTGGAGAAACTGACTCATTTAGAGATGCAAAAAAAAAAAAAATTTTTTTTAAGAAAAGCTATTATCTTCCTTGACTGTTCTGATATATTACAGATGCCAAGTGGCATTTGGCTTAATTTCATTACAGCTGCCAACTGGGCTTCACCTCTTTGCAGTTTTTTCTTTTTTGTTAACTATGTTCTTTCTCTACCAGGAATGTCTACTTCATTTCTTTTCTTTCATAAGTGATAAAATATTGTGGTTTATTAACCATATTGATCCAAGATAGTATTGAAAGGAAACAATCTTAGCCCTCTAACCAACCTGCCTCTTTGCATATCTATAGTACTTAATAATCTCTATTGTAGGGTTTCTCAATCTTAGCAACTTTAAGATGTATGGATTTCAGCTCCCAGAATTGCCCAGTCAGGAAGCTTGAGATACTCTGCTCTATTGAAAAGTATCCCAATTGTCCATCTATAACAGGGGTGGGGAACTAACTATGGCCCTTTAATGACCTGTAGACTTCAACTCCCAGAATTCCTGAGCCAGCCATGCTCAGTTCCCTACCCCTGATCTATAACAATAATACAATGCAATGCCTTTCCAACAGTGAATCCATTTCATGGTGCATTCATCCAGTGCAAATGACTAATTTGAGTGGCCATAGTTTGCTACCTGCACAAAATAAAACTGAAAAAGATGGTGAGAAAAAGGTCCTGCAATTGATTTGTTGGCCTTGTTTCTAGCAGGCTTGAGTTAAGAGATGCTTTCTGTGTAACGCTTCAGCTGTTTCAGTTTTGTTTCTTCTTCTTCTCCCTATTTTTCTTTCACCCTGAAGCAGTAGCACTAATTACAATGGTTGATTCACTTGGCTAACAGTGTGAAATATAAACAACAAATGCCACAATCAGGCTGGTTGTGTAGACAAGATGCAAAACCACCAGCCATCTCCTGCCTGGGGCAACATTAGCAGAACCATCTGCACCTACTCTGTTTTGATTGTGCATGGGTGTGTGTTTGTTCTAAATTGCAAGGAGGTCAGGATTGGGGCCCAGCAGGCCTGATGACTTGCCAGCATTCCTGTTGGGCTAATAGAATAGGGACAAGAAAAAAGAAAAAAAATGACCCAATTTCGTGGACTAAATATATAATCAGTGACAATAAAAGCTGCTCAAATATTTGTACTGTAGATTCCCCTTCCCCCATTTATTCCAGCCTGCGTGGTACAAGACAGTGTATAAAAATTTGAGAAAATGATTCAAGCCTTTTATATCAGCATAGCCAGTATTTTATTTTAATCCAATTTTTATTCTTTTAATAGCAGAAAGATTGGTTATTTTTCCTATTGTATTCTGTTTCATTAGTGAAGTTTTTTGGCCTAGCTTAATCATTTTTCACCACCCCAAAAGTCTGACATAGACTGACCCTTTTGACCCTGAACTTTCTTTGCCCTTTGGACATTTTAACCAATGAAATTCAAACCAAGGTACACTTCTGTAAATTGGCAATCAGCCACACTGGTAGCATTTAATGGCAAATGAAAAAGTTCCAGGAACTTATGGGTTCCATCTGATCTGTTGGTCTCAAGATACCCATTTTTGTGTTATTGGAAGCTGAAGTTTTTATGTTCCATATTATGTTATTAAGACACACATACACACACGTGCATGCAAATTAAAATAACATACCAAGGTAACATGTTTGACTAATTCTTGACTTCTGTAGCAGATAATTAGCAATGGTCAGTCAACTGGGGAAAAACATTTTTATCATCACAAAAGAGACTGCGAAGGTACAGGTATCAATTCATTGCTTTCTAAATGCCTATGGAAATTCTCAGTCATCAAGGTCATGGTTGTCCCAAAGCTGCTTTTTCAAGAGGCAACTGGACTTTGGCTGGTTTTTTGCTGGTTTGAAAGAGGGGTCAAAGAGGCCATCTACATCAAAACTGAACAGCCCTCTCTCAACAGAAGGGGAGGATATGACATCATCTATCTCCAGTCTACAACACAGAACTTTCAACAGTTCCAAGAACAGTTCCACCCATTTGCACTAATCAGGTGACCCTGAGGACACAGACAAATCTTCAGGTGGCCTCAACAACTCACTAAAATAATGCAAATGCACAGCTGTCTACAAGGAATATAAATCCTTCAATTCCCCCATCATCTAGTCAGAGCTGAAGAAAGTTCTTGGATGAGAAGTGAAACATGTTGAAAGAAAAATCAGAAAGTCCTATTACCTCTTGAAAGGAAATTTTGGGACAACCTTGCTTCCTACTTTGCTAAAATAAAAAAAAGAACTGTCATATAAACAATAAAAAAACATGGTTGGAGAAAATAAACTAAGAAACCTCTACATTAAAATTAACCACTTCTCTTTGAGGAGGTGTGTGTGTCTACCATTTTGAATAGTTACAACATTGGTGTTGTGACATGGAAAACAAGAATTGGATAACTTATGAAAGAGCAAGAAGATAATTTCCCATTTCCATCAGTGTTAGAAAAACTGTGAATCAGTGAATTTAAAAATGATTGAGACAAAGGTAACATTCCACAAAGCTCCTCACAGGTTTACTTTACTCTACCTCAAGAGCTGTTCTGTTCCACTGCCTGTGAACATTCTTCTCTTCCTTTTTCTACAGTCCTTCAGCTCAAAGCTGAATCACAATTGATATGCCCAGAATTACAAAGAAAAAGTGAAGAAGGAAAAAAAAGTATTCAGCTGTTATTAAAGCCAAGTGGAAGTCATGCCTAGATATTAAAATGGATTAGCTCAAATAAATGTCATTTTTATAATAACAATATTTGATGATGACCAACACTTTGATTGGGTACATCCATCCCTCTGAAATCAGTAATACCTGCTTTCCTGCTTTGAGAGGCAAAGGTAGGCATGAGGAAACAAAGTACTTTGTTCAAATCTCAGTGTTTGAGGATTTTTTATGGCTCACCAAATTGCAAAATTATCAACTGAAAATTCTGAAAAGGAAGTTAAGGATCATGAACTGTGTTTTAATAAAAGGTTTGTATTTAGCCTTCTTCTCTCCATATAGTAAGAAAAATATTATAAACAGGCACACATAGTCATTGTATCTTGTTTTAGATATTTTCAGGGGTGGGATACGACAGGGTTAACTACCAGTTCAGGATTTACGAGCTTCATCATTAGCACGCTGCATGCAGAGAAGCAGCCTTTGAAACAGCCCTCTTTTCTTGTTTTTTTAACCGCAGCTGTGCCTTGTTTGGCAGCTGAAGTTGAAAAAGCAGGAAATAAAGGTCAGGAAAGAGCCTGGGTGGGCAAAAACATCATCAGACATAGAACCGGTTCTATGTCTGCTGCTCTTCAGAGCTACCGCTTCTACAGAGGTGGACAAAACCAGTAGAAACCCACCCCTGGATATTTTAAGCATTTTGAATGCATTTATGTGGATATATAAAATATCACAATTGCCAGACTGTTTTATGAATCTGCAAGACCACATCTTTATAAAAGACAGCAGATGGCTAAAATAAATTGTGAAGGGAAATCAATAACTCAGTTTGTGGCACATCAATACTTGAAAGAGGATGCATTCTGAATTACAGATTGCAGGAATTATTAAGAAATGTCACCTGATCCCCTTTTGCCACATTTAAGTGTTACTGTTACTTCGCAAGAGACTTGATGAAATTCTAAAGTTTTACTAAACATTTATTATACCAAGGAGGACAATGTCATCATTCTTTCCTCTTGTATTTCAAAGATAGGCATAGTGTTCTGACCAGGGATGAGATTCAAATTTTTTAACAACCAGTTCTGTGGGCATGGCTTAGTTGGTGGGCATGGCTTGGTGGTCATGTGACTGGTTGGGCATGGTCAACTCAACATCACTCACATTGAGGCACACATTTTCTCGCCAGGCCTCTCATGACTGTGGGGATGCTGCAACAGTCATAAGTCACTTTTTTCAGTGCCATTGTAACTTTGAACGGTCACTCCACACAAGCAAAGTACCAGCAAAGGAGGAAAAAAAACTCCAGAGAAGTTCCAGAGACAGGAAGTCTAGTCTTGCCAAGAATGTACTAAGAGTTAATGGAAAGGCAGTTTCTGTAAGCAACACCAGAATGTTTCTTTCCTGCTTTCCTTACAGGATTAAGCCAGTAATTTCTTCTAACAACTGGTTCTCTGAACTTCTTAGAATGTTAACAACCAGTTCTAGCAAATAGGTGTGAATATGTAGAATCCCACCTCTGGTTCTGACCCAGCCGGGTTCCTGGAATCCCACCCCTGGTTCCCCAAAGGCAGCAGCCCCCATCTTTTAAGGTTTAATCACAATTCTGTTCCTTTACAGATAGAAGGCTGCTTTCCAACAATTAAGAGAAAGAGCCTTGCCAAGTTATTTCTTAAGGCTACCAAAAACCCAGAGATGAGAACTAATTTACAAGATTCTCCAAACACGAACTAAGATGTTCACCAGTTGAGTTTCAGAGCTTCTTTGCTATTTGCAAAGAATGCTTTTCCAAACCTGGCTTTTAACCTCTTGTGGTAGGGGCCATTACTTTGCAGCCTTACTCCCGAGTTGCCTGTGCTGCTGTAATTGTTCTTTCCTCTGAGCAATCCTTCATGCACATGCACTTGACACAGACTCCTTGGGAACCTCCTCATCACTGCTGCCAGCCCCCACAACCTCTGAAGGCAGCAGTCCACTCCCTGATGGTCCTGGCCCTTCATCAGAGTCCTTGCTTTCCTCAGCTATCTGCATCTGCTGCCGGCTAATCACAACACATAGTGTATAAAGTGCATGACCAAGAAAGATGCCATAAACTCATTTTCATCATCTTTATCAAGGCATAACAAATAAATGGGCCCTTTGGGTAGGATAAGATATTGATATAGAAGACCTGACTCTCTCAAAAGGAAGATGGAAATAACGCAGACAGGAAATGCCATGGGAGCTGTTTGTCCCCTTCATTATCAAGCTACCTAGAAATAAAATTAAATATTGATTTTAAAATAACTGTGTTGTGAGATTAAAAATAGATGACATTTTTATGACATTCTAAAAATACAGTTGAACCCAAGATATGAAACAATCAAAACTTTGTCAACAATGGTCATCACTTCATTGTAGTCAAGCAACAGAGTCAGCCCACTGTGGATGTATAGAGGTGGGATTCAAATAATTTAACAACCAGTTTGCCCAGGGTTAGGTTGGCCATTGTGGGAGGCATGGCCCATCTCCAGCCTCCAACTCTACCACATATGTAGGACAAGCTTCCCATGATGACCAAGCTGATCCTGGGTCAGCCATATTGGCTACTTCTAAAGGCCCGGTCCCACTGGCCAACAGACGCAAAACGTATGCATAAAGCACACAGCAGACGAGCAAAATTTTGGGGGTGGCTCCATCCGTTGTCATCCGCTCCAAAAAGTGGTGGAAATTTGCATAAACAGAATGGAAAAGAATGGAAAAGAACAGACCTGGGTAGTATGTAGTGGGGATGTTAAACGGATGTTCATAGGAAGCCTCGCAGATGAAAGTGGATGGAAGCAGATGACACCTCCGAAGGGGTTCCAGGGGAGAATTTCGAAGCAGATGCATAGCGGAAGGGGCGGATGCATAATGGATAAAGCAGATGCAATCACGGATGCCTATAGGAAACAAAGGGGATTGCCGCCACGGATGTATAGCTTGATGCAAAGTGTTCATGCGCTGCGGGTGAGTATTGAATTGTGTAAGCTCCGCAGAATGTAAAGGATGCAGCAACGCATGTAAGTCAGCATACAGGAGGAAAGACATTGCTTGCCAGATACCACCTTGCAAGGAACATCAATGGTTCATCAGTCAGGCAAGAAGAGAAGTCCGTGCCTACTCGTTTCAAGCTTGGCAAGGTTGAAGAACGGGCAGAACCAGATCCCACCCCCTGGTACTGATTCTGAAGCTGCTGCTGTTTCTGGCTAGCTGCTTACTGTGGTGACGACCAGCCAAGGCCCTCAAAAGCCCTGCTGCTGAAGGCCCTGAACCCCCTTGCCAGAAGGAGGAAGAGGCAAGGGGGAAGGGAAGAAGGGAGAGAGGAAAACAGTACACCATTTCTGGAGGAGCATGACGATGAGGTGCTGCGAATGGCTGAGGGAGAACAATACCCACTGGACAAAGGGCCACAGACTGTATCGGGACACCAAGAAGAAGCAGGGCAGCTTGGAGAGACAAGGCAGAAGCGCTGGGGTCACTGCAGAAAGTACTCCTTGTACTTGGGTGGAAGCACATTACACACCTGTATGGTAAGCTACACCTCAAGAAATCTGGGCAGGCCACTGTCAAGTTCAGCTGACCAGGAGATGTACGTCAGGGCCAAGTGGTAGTTTTCTGGCAGGTGAGATCTGCCACCGAGGAAGCAGCCCCTCTGAACCCCTCTCCCACAGTCAGCCCAAAGACAGCCAGTCTTCCTCCAGCCAGGAGCCAGCTACTCTGATCCAGGCAGGTTGTCTTCAGAGGGCCGCCACAGCAGAGATATCCCCGACAGCTGCACTCCCCATGCGGTGGACCTTAGAGGGATCCCGGAGATGATGCCTGCTGTCACAAATTGGACGAAGACAGCAGCCACCAGAGGGCGAACCCCCCCCACCCCCAGCTCCAGAGGATGCAGGCAGAGAGGCAGACTGGAGGACCAGGACCACAGTGTGCTGTTTGGAGATCAGGGACAACAATGAAAGGACAGCACAGAACTTTCTCTCTCAGCTGGTCACTTGACAGAGCATCCTTGGGCCAGAACACTTCATCACCTACAATGAGCAGACCCTGAAGGGGACCTGCCCGAGGCCCAGTACCAGATGATGGAAGCAGAAGATCACAATGCACTTGCTGCACAACCCTCAAGCCAGCTGAATCTCTCCTCCCCAGTTCCAGGTATGCTCCCCACCCCAGGCAATGTCACAGCCCTTCCATGGCTTTCAACCAAGCCCCTCACCTACCAAGGCTATGAACTACAGGACTTCCCACAGCAGAAGCAGAACTTCCGCAGTCCAGGCCCAGGTTCATTTGGATGCCATAGATGCCAAGTCCTCATCCAGACTGCAGACCAGAACAGCCCCACCTAAAACTTCTCCTTCCTCCATCCCACGCCCAAGCCCATCACGGACAATCTGTTCATCAGATTTGGGCCTGACATCTCAAGTCCTTGATGAAGGCCTCTCAACCTCAACAGGAACTGAGTCAGCTCTCAGATAGCTTTCCTGAAACACCACCACCTATTGTACCTCGGCGGCCAAACACCCCAATGGGCCTCAGACCAGCACTTCAAGCCACAGCCACCTCTCTGCAGTCCCTGCCCGCTTAACAGGCTGAGACCAATGGACATGACTCAGAGTGATTGAGAATAGTGTCAAGAGACTTGAGTTGTTTACTTGTTAAGTTTATCTTGTTTTAGTTAAGACACTTTACTTGGTTCATTTCTTATTTAATACAGTCATAAAAGTTTACTAAGAAAGTTAATGAAGGTTGACCTTTGCTTTAACACACTTAATACAGTTTCTTGGTTCATTTTGCTTATTTAATAAAGTCATAGAGTTTACCTAAGAAAGTTATTAAGTTTATCTTTGCTGAAGACCTTAGTTTACTTGGTTCATTTTGTTTACTTAAATAAGTGTTGGTGAAAACTTTGAAAAAATGGATTGAGCCTTTGCATGCTGCTTGTGGAACAATAAGGATAGTTGTGGATTTAGATAAACCTCCAGTGCAACCATATGGGGACTGTAATGCGTCCAACCATCCAGTGATCCGATGATTTTCTCCCCCTTTTTATAGAAAAATTCGGTTGTCTGCTAGGTGTCCTTCTACATACTCTAGACATACTGCAGACATCCTAAATATACAAGATACCATCCCAGATACAAACATTTTGTCCATTTTTAATTAAACTTATATATACGAGATGCATGACACTTACATCCTTTCTATTTCTTGCTACTGACGAGCTTGTGTAGAGTTCCGTGGTACACTTTTGTTTCCTCCCTCTTCCATTTTCAGCTTGCAGCGGATGTGAGTTGAGGGATGGCCAGAGGAATGCAGAGAGGATACAGTGGACGTTTAACAGATGATAACGGACATAGAATGTTTGTTGCCCGTATATGTCGTGGATGTACATCGTACGCAGTGGAAAGTTCATCCATTCACAAAGTTTTGTGGAGCTCGAAACTTCTTGCGCAGATGAAATTGCAGTGGATGGATTCTCGATGGATAGAGCATATGAAACACGTATGCAGTGAGTACACAATGGATGCATAGCGTTTTCCAATGCATGGCAAGCTTTTTTTGAATGTTTTACATCTTCTTTGCATCTGCAAGTGCAATGGGACTGGGCCTTAAACCCTCTGCTTTCAAAGTGGATCCTGGGTGCTGCACTGCAATGGAGAAATGGGAAATGGAATGCCTGGTGCAAGGGAAGGAGGCCACTTTCCCTCTTTCTTCTCTTCCTCTTTCCCTTGTGCTGGCTGTTCCATTTCCCATTTCTCCATTGCAGTGAAGTGCCATGCAGTGGAACTTACCCCAGCAACCACCACCCAGATGCCCTTGCTTCTCCCAAGCATTTCTTTGCTAGCCTGATTTCCAGCTCCTTGCTGTCATGTGCAGGGAAACAAAAGTTTGTGGGACTGAAAAAAGTGAAATCAAACAATTCCAACTTATTGTGGAAAAAAAAAACTCATGAAGTTGAAACTGATTGATTAATTTTTTTTTTAGATCCACAAACTTTTGTTTCCCTGCACACGACTGCGAGAAATGCAATGGAGAAATGCAACAGAACTGGAAATCAGGTTAGCAAAGAAATGCTTGTCTCAGCTACTCTTTGGCACAAATGCAGGGAGAAAATAAGACACTCTTTGCTTCAGTATTTGGTAACACAAAAGCTTNACAAATGCAGGGAGAAAATAAGACACTCTTTGCTTCAGTATTTGGTAACACAAAAGCTTATTGTTTATTCCTTCCTCCACAAGGTCCGAGATAAAAGCTAAGCAAACAAAATAAAGTTGGATCTAACCTGAGTTTCCTGGGATTCGATATTTATAGTAATTTCCCCTCATTACCCTTCATTAGCCATGATTATCATTATTAGTGATAATTATTCATATGAACTCAATCACACGAATCGTGGTTAATGCGAATAGCTTCACCTCACAGCATTTTACATAGACCACACATATTATTACAGTATGATACAGAATTTATTCTGATGAAGAGGAATGCCACCCTTTAGGTCACTGTGGCTTAGATTCAAACACGTGTGTTGCATAGTTGCGACAGCTTGGGGGAAGCAAGGGCACCTGGGTGCCAGGCTGAAACAAGCCTGTCTCTCTCCAGTAGCTGCCCAGGCCTGCTGGAGAAAAGACCAACATCTACAGTGGCGTTCCAGCTCTGGCTGGGAAGAAGCAGCCAGCATGGGCATTGTAAGCAGAATGCCTGCTCACTTCAACACCCTCTCTGACCCTCTGGCACTTTGCCAGTGCTTTGGCCCTGGGATGCTGCCTTATGCACAGGCCCTGTCCAGCCCCCAATTTTGGGGAGGTTTTTTTTCTCCACCTGGAAGGAAGTTGAACAAAACCCAGGCATGTTTTGGAAAACAGATTTTCTGGAACATGTGTAACTGGTTCTCTGAACTCAACAAAAAAATTAGATATCAGTTCTGCTGAATTGATGTGAACTGGCTGAATCCCACTATTGGATGTATAATCTGGCCTCCACCATTTTCATGCTCTTACACCTCATACACATCCAAGATAAGAATAGTTTGAAGTCAGATCTGAAGGAAGGGAAATATCCTCATTTGTTCCCCAGTAGCAAATCCCCTCCAAAAGCCCCTATGTGGCAAATAGGCTTTAAGTAGTTTCTCTGATAATAATAGAAACTAGCTTTGTATAATATTTTTGAAGGAGAATTACAACAGTGAAGGGAACATTTGAGGCCTTCCCTCTTGTAGTAATGTTGCCATACAAAATGTCTTCCATGAGAATTAATCATTAAAACAGTTCCCCTGGTACTGATAAAATTTATTTTAAAGCCTTGTAAATTGATGAACACCTCTTATCCTCAACCCAAGGACAGGTTGAGCCTTAAAACAGAAATAGGAACTTGTCATCAGGTTTGGGGTTACCAGTACATAATTGGATAGGTAGGTGGATATGGATTAAATTCAAGTGAAAAAATACTTTTGTTTCCCAAACAGACAGTCTGATGTCTACTGAAACATCTGGGGGGGGAGAGGTCTTCATTCTTCACTGGGCCAGCAGGAAGACCTGAAGAATGAAAGAAATGAAAACCTAACAGAAGATTAAAAATACCAAGGGGAAATCCTGGGTTAAGGCCATGTCACACTGCCCAACGGATGCAAAAAGGACACAACGGACGAGCAAAATGTTCCATCCGTTGTTATCCGCTCTCAAAAGGGGCAAAAATTTGCATAAGCAGAGTGGATAACACGGAAAGGAACAGACGTGGGGAGGACGCAGAGCGGATGTATAGAGGATGCGTAGAGGATGCGTAGAGGATGCAGAGCGGATGCAGAGCGGATGCGTAGAGGATACGTAGAGGATGCAGAGCGGATGCATAGAGGATGCAGAGCAGATGCAGAGCAGATGAGCTGCATCCGCTTTCATCCTTTCTCCATCCGTGCTACTAACGCTGCGCGTCCGTTCTGCTTCCTCCCTGCATCCGTTTACTGCTGGAATGGATTTTAGTTGTGCGGATGCACAGCGGATGCCTAGCGGATATAGCAGATGCGTAACGGATGCAGAACGGATGTTCCCCGTATGCCTAGAGGATGCAGAACGGATGCATTGGATACATTTTCTGCTCAAAAGTTTTGGGCAGCTCAAAACTTTCTGAGCGGATGAAACGTCAATAAATGGATGCTGGACAGATAGAGAGGAAGCAAAACGGAGGCAGTGAGTACATCGCGTTAACCAACGGATGGCAAGCTTTTTTGTCCGTTTTACATCCTCTTTGCATCCGTTGGTGCAGTGTGACATGGGCTTTATAGTAAACAATTCCCAAAAAAGGAGAGTTATCTTTCACTTCCTTTTAAAAGGGAGGACATTAAATCCTTTCATGTGTATGTTTCCAGGCTCTTCTTCTTCTGTATCTGTGTTTTTGATACATTTTTGCCAGTTAAATATGTGGGTATGTCAACTATCCATAGCTTAGTTCTATTTTGGTTATTAAAGTGATAAAATTGGAAAATTCACCAAACTTTATATGCCAGGTTATTTATCAAACACAATAAACATGAGCAACTTTAGAGTTGCACAGTACACTAAACATTGGATATAATGAGGGGCAGACACACAGAATTCACTCAGAAATAGTCTGAAAATCTGCGTAGCCTAGGGTTTTTGCATCACTGACTTCTATGGGCTGAAAGGGTCATGTGAATGAGCCTCAAAGGAAATGAGAAGCATTATGTCTTGCTTGGCTTAAGGATTGCTTTGGATAAATTGCCCTTCAGTTCCACTTTAGTAAAACAAAGATGATGAAAAAACTCCGGCCAATTCATTAGAAGCCAACTACAAGTTCTCTTGGAATTCTTATAATGAGATATCGGATTAAAACTGGAATCCTGGATGCTAAATCTATGCTTTGATGTAATTTCTGAAACATTTGATTTGAAGAGCCACTGATAGTTGTGATGAGACTACCCCAGGTTCCTAGGCTTTTTCCCCTTCTTATATAGCTCTGGCTGATATATGACCAAGACTTCCAATATATTCAAAGCCAAATCCGATAACAAAGCAAGAGTCAAACAGTGCCAAGAATCTGACTAGCTGCATTTTTTTTTTCTTGGGGCCTCCTTCCACAGTTTTAAATTTATTCTGGAAAATATATCCCTAGATAGATGTTTCTGGCAAGACATTTTTTCCACATAAAACTTATTTTATATAGAGCTGGATGAATACTGGAAAAGTGCAAGTCATTGCTCATGTTTTTAAATGAATTTGCAGCAGCTTTCCTCCCTCCCTTTCCCTTTGATTTCCTAAATATTCACTCCAACTGGTTTTGGTGTTATGTGACATTTATAACACTACTGTTTTAGAGGTACATCTGTGAATATGAACACTGGCATTGTTGAACAGGACATCAGATTAGGAAAACTGAAAAAAGTAAGTCTTCCTTACCTCAATGGACACAAATGCTATAGAAATTATCACATTTCTGCAGGAACCATTCATTATTCAACCAACCTTTCTTTAGGGTGGGAATTCTGGGAACTGTAGTTTTAATGCATGTAAAAGGATACTGGAGAAAAAGAAGGAGTATTTTTCTGATCGCTTCTTTTGATTTTTAAATGTTAAATGGGGAAACTACAAAAATTGCCATTCTTTGTATACCATTTTTAGCAAATTATTAATTTAGGATTATATTCTGTGTCATCTTATGTAGCAATGAACTGGAGAGACTGATCAAAGATGCACCATGCAGAAATAGAACATGTGCACATGAGCATGCATGCACATAGCATAGCATAATAACTCTGATTTTTTGTTGTTTGTTTGTTTTACTAATGAATGCTTTTAGGGAGGGTTGTACAATATCACTATGTACCACATTCACTATGAACATTTTATTGTTGTACTGACATTTAAAAAAAATTGTGAGGAAGTTGCCAAAAAGAAAGAAGAGCAAACAAATGCATTGTTTTTATGTTGCAAGGGTCAAAAATTGGCTTGATAACTGCCAAAATAGCACAGGTCATTCATAATTCTAAGTTTTCATGGGCATATATATGGACACACCTTATTCATAATTCTAAGACTTCATGGACATATATGTGTCCTTCTGTACACTTTACTTCCTTTACACATTTCCAATATTTGAGTTAGGAGGTATATTATTAAATAGATATGTTGTTGTTATGCTTTCCCAATGCATACACATTATTTTCATTGTAAGAATATTATATGAATTAAAAAGCCTCTGATGCATAGTATTGCCACCAGAACATAACTTACTCTTTGACTAACCTGTACAGAATTAAAAAGAATTCTTCATAATGTTCTCTCAATGATGATGGATTGGACATATTTATTTATAAGATTGATTAGTCAACTTAGCAACCAACTTGCAGAGTGACATGCAGCATTTGCATACATGCATACATATTCACAGCCCCCAAACCTACATATACCTGCAAAAATATGCACAATAAGACAATTAATTGATAGCAGCCTAGCTTAAAATGTAATAAGCCTCAGCAGCACCAAGAGCTAAAAATATCACTGAGTCAAATAACTTCAACTAGAACATAGCAGCCATAGGAGGAAAAAAAAATATATTCCTCAGAGAATTGAAAAACTTCTGAAGGAAATCAAAGTAGGATCTCATCTAACATTGCAAAGGACAACAATATCAGATCCAGGCAGACTTTATGAGTGGAACATATCATAATTTAAGTGACCTGTTCATAAGTGGCCCCATAAGATTATTTGGAGCTGAGGCTCTGAGGCTATTTCAGGAAATGTAAAGAAATTTCTGGAAATAACTGATCCTATAGAAACTGTGGCCACATGCTCTGAAGGTTTATAATTTAAAAAAAAAAGACTTTTACATAAACCCCAGATAGAAACTGAAATCAGTAAAGACAGTGCATTACAATACTCTCTCCAGTCCCCTTTCTTGCCTATTTTGATTAACAGAACTACCGGGATTGTCTTCACAGACAGCTTTGTATCTAAGGAACAGCAGGAACTATCTGAAGGAAGACTCCATCAAGACCAGTCCTGAAGAAGCATGACCTAATTCAAGTGACCTTGCAAAACTGTTGTTCAACATTCCAGATCCCAAAACCTTGGACTCAGGAGAACACCAAAGAGCAAAGAGCGAAATAAGTAATTGTTTGGTAATATTGTGATATCATAACAACTACTACAATTTAAGGTAAGCAATGTACTTGAATGGACACTGCAAGCATCCAGCATTAAAATTTCATTCAAATGTTGAAACAATATCAATGACAGTTTGATTTAAATATTTCCTGATTAATCTGCATAATATGTTCTTCATAAAAAATGCTTATGCTTATCATAAGTTTATGATTTTTGCTATAGAAACTGACACTCCTTGCTTTGTATATTGCCCATACTTTGGACCAATAACTCTGCTTTAAATTAAAAAAAAGCCACACACACACACACACACACAAAGACATACATGACCATCTTAAGGGGTGAAATGCTCTTATTCTGTAATTAGGTAAATCAAATTTATTACATGAATAAATTGAATAAAGAAATTGATTAAAGAAATAAAGACAATAAATACATAGATAAATATTGAAACTGTGAAATACTGTACATAAAAACCTCTGCAGCATAAACTACTTATGGGAAACAAATTAACAATGAAATGTCTGTCTCTTAATGACAAATAGATTCACAAGCAAATATATTCTATAGAATATATATAGAATATATAGAATATATTCTATATTCTAAAGACTAGATACTTGCTCTTTCAGAAGTTAAAAGGTGTGGGTAGAATTTTCAGAGTAGCAGTTTGTTGAAGGCATATCATTCCACTACTTCACCAACATCTTGCATCTTTTTCTTATGAAAAAGAAAAAGAGACAAAACTCTCATTTTGGATTAGCTTCATTCCTGCGTTGCAGTAACAGCATGTGTGATAATGAAGGCTATGGCTGTAGGAGGAAGCAGTATGGACCTACTGCTGGTAATCATATAACCTGAGCTTGCCTGGGTTTCTATCTTTTCTCCAGAGGTTTAACACATAAGATCAAACCAGCTAGATAACACCTTTGCTGGCTGCACTGCATTTTAAATCTACAGGATCTCTCTTCAGGTGGTTTCATGTTGGTGTTTAAGTAGAATGAGTATATATATGAAGGGACCTTGACCTAAAAAAAGAAAAGAAAAATGTCTGAGTAAAAATTCCCAGCTCTACTTTCAGAGAATGGTAATCCAAGTAGGAACAGTGCATTACAAAAGCACATAACTCACCCCAAAGAAGGGATATATGAATTGGAATACTCTTTTTAGCTGTCTAATTTAGGAGGCAGATTTCCCATCTAGTGAATTTCCTTTTTTCTAATTAAAAATTCATAGGAAACTCATCAGATTAGATTTAAGGAAGATGAGAACTGCATCCAGAATTAAACACATACAGCATAGAAAATTAGTCATATTAGATTCTGGGAAAATGGGAATTGTGTGCAGTGAGAGGAGGGATAGTGAAAGAAGCATCAGGAAAGAAACATCTTCTCTTCAAAAATACATGTGCCTTGTAAAAGCACAAGCTTTTTAAGGACACTTCTGAGCTACTTTATATTTTAGTACCACACTGACCTCCAGCACAGTTCTGTTTTCCCATTCTGTTGATAGATAAATACTAGCTGTGGGTTTACTGTATTGGGAATGAAAATTCAAGTTAATTCCAGCTGGATTTATTGTGGAATTACTTTTAAATTCTACTTCACTTAAGACCAGCTTGCCAAAGCTACCGTGGTTTAGAATGCCAGAAACTGCTAAGAATTTCAGAATAATTCATTTGTGCTCTTTCCTTCCCTTGTACCATAAGGCAGTGTTTCTCAACCTCAGCAGCTTTAAGTTGTGTGGACTTCAACTCCCAGAATTCCTCAGTCAGCCAGGGAAATTCTGGGAGTTGAAATCCACACATTTTAAAGCTGCTGAGGTTGAGAAACACTGTTTCAATGGAATTTGGATTCGAATATCTCAGTATTAGTGACTGATTATTTGAAATTGCTTCATTTTCTTCTGGGTATATGGTTTATGCAGTTAGAGCACAGTTTTAAGTTGATAACATTTTATATTTGATGAGTGTACACCACTTGAACTGAATAATGTTTGATTTTAATACCAATCTGTCTGTGGTATCTATTAAAATTTTCATGAGAACCAACCAGCCAGAATCAACTACTGTTAACTCAAACTGCAGTTCTGAGGCTACCTCCTAAAAATAAATGTATTTGTTGAATCACTCAAAGTCAAACAGAAATACTTATATATATCTCCCCAATACGTTGCATCAAATTAGTACCTTATATAACATTCCAAGGATGGGTATATGTCTGTATACTGGTTTGTATATTGTTTAGTATATGTATGTGTTCCCATGTAGGGAAAGGTTGGCCAAAAGTATTTCTTTGAATTTAGCCCCTGGGTGTCAAACTCGATCGCATCATGTGACATATCATGACATATTGTGATTTTTTTGCCTTTGCAGAGCTGGGGTAGGCATGGCCTTCATGTGACGCATCCACCAGTTTGACACCCCTGAATTATTCTAAAGCTGAAAGTTTTATTTTTATTTTATTTATTTATTAAATTTTTGTGCAATGCTGGGTGGCATAAAAAAAAACTCCAATGTGATGATCATAGGCACCAGTATGCTAGAAGAAACCTCCATATCCATCAGACTATTTTCACATATTATTTTATTATAAACAATATTAGAGCCATGGTGGCACAGTGGTTAGAATGCAGTACTGCAGGAGTTCCAGTTTGCAAGGTTCGGCGGCAGCAGGAATCCGTGATCGTGCACAGTTTCTGCTGCGCTCGCCGCTGGAGTGCCCCGAGCCAACCGGCTTCGGGGCTATAGTTACCTCGTAAAGGTAGCTGAAGACAGGGGAGACCTAGCAGGGGCTGGGGGAAGTCGCACACCCCCCAGCTGGCTTAACTCCCTTTTCCAAAAGTGGTAGAGTGGTGGTCAGAAATGGCCACCACAAAGAAGCTTTCATCCGGAAAAGAATGTGCAGGAAGAAGCTGATAAGTGAAAGTTTTGGCTGACTGGGATGAGAAGCAACATCCAAGATATCCTGGAATTTAAATTTTGGAAAAAGATACA
>BHFT01045991.1:5994-32531 GCA_004320025.1 Laticauda laticaudata | reverse complement strand
TACCACTGCTCTGCAACTTTCCTCCAACCTTCTTCAGTGGTGGGACACTGGAGGAGCTCCTCCACGTATTCTTCAATTATGGCCTGCACCACTTCTCTGACCACTTTGCTGATGGTGTTGTGTGGCACCCTCCAGGCATACTGCATACTGCATGTTTCTGTATATGGTCCCAGAGGCCAGGTGGCGCAGAATCAGTGCCACCTTCAGTCCAGGGTCCAGGCTGGGACAGAAGTTGGTGATTGCCTTGGTCAACCTGCGTACCTTTTGCTTCCTCCCTCTTTCCACTTTCCAGTGGAGCGGATGTGAGTTGCGCGGATGTGCAGAGGATGCAGAGAGGATACAGTGGACATTTAACGGATGACAACAGACGTAGAACGTTGTTGCCCGTATGTGTCGCGGATGTAGATCGTACGTGGCGGAAAGTTCATCTGCTCAAAAAGTTTTGTGCAGCTCAAAACCTTTTGAGCAGATGAAATAGCAGTAGACAGATGCTCGATGGATAGAGCGTATGAAAGACGTATGCAGTGAGTACACAACAGATGCATCGCGTTTTCCAATGGATGGCAAGTGTTTTTCTCTGTTTTACATCCTCTTTGCATCCGTTGGTGCAGTGTGACATGGGCTTTAGGCAAGATTAGCTCAGACAAACAGCTAGGATTTCCATTTTCCCTTTTGCCTGAAGAGCCAGCCATGACCCCATAGGAAACTGGCAGCAGCCATTAAAATATTAAAGGACTCATTCTTACACAGGAACAAGCATCTTAATCACAAAACCATAGAGAAATGAAAAATAGTCTACAAATGACTAATTTCTCTATAAATACTACCAGAGTTTTGTAGTACTTATAGGGAACTTGGCCCTTTGTGAATGTGAATGTTTATTCTGCTGGCTATGCAGCTCCATAGTTTATTTATTTTTTTATTTAATTATTTAATTTGATTGGTCAATTGCTTACAAGATAATAGATATCAGAATAAACATAGTTATGAATACATGAAATGGATACATATAAGAAAAATAAAAGAAACAATAGGACAGGGACAATAGGCATGTTGGTGCGCTTGTGCATGCCCCCTACAGACTTCTTAGGAAAGGGGTGAGGTCAATAGTAGACAGTCTAAGGTTAAAGTTTTTGGGGTTTGGGAAAGAAACCACAGAGTCAGGTAGAGTGTTCCAGACACTGACCACTCTGTTGCTGAAGTCATATTTCTTGCAACCAAGTTTGGTGCGGTCAACCTTGAGTTTGTATCTATTGTGTGCTCTTATATTGTTATGGTTGAAGCTGAAGTATTCACTGACAGGTAAGTCATTGCAGTGTATGATTTTATATACTATACTTAGATCGGACCAAAGATGGCATTGTTCTAGGCTTTCTAGGTCTAGTATTTCAAGTCTGGTGGCAGAAGATATTCTGTAATGAGTAGAGGAGTGTAGAACTCTTCTTGTGAAATATTTCTGGACTTGTTAATGTGTTAATATCAGTGTTAATATCAGATACATAATGTGGGTTCCAGACTGATGAGCTGTATTCAAGTATTGGTCTAGCACAGCGGTCGCCAACCGGTGGGTCACAGCCCACCAGTGGGCCTTGAGAAAATTTTGGTGGGCTGCACAGAAATCTCACCCCAAGAGCACTCCTCCCAAAGCAATTAATCCAGGCTGTGCAGAAACACAAGGCTGCACCACCCACATGGCCCACGGGAACCCTCCCTGCCCACTCACTCCTTACCCAGTAAACTTGCCTGCTAAAATTTCTATTTTTCCTTTTTCCAACCATCATCTGTTCTGCTCTGCTGGGAGATTTAGATTAACTTGGAACCAGGAAATGGTTGGATTAGTTTGGACTAGAAAGCTAGTCTTTAGATTTTCGGCTCTGCTTCCCTTAGGACTGAAGGTTTGCTTGTAAGCAAATTCAGCACAGACTCACGGCAAATTTGAGAGGCTGAGCTATCCAATGGCAGATAGATAGATCACTGAATGATTCTGTGAGCAACTCAATCTGCCTGCTTTGCCTGATTTTGGGTAAAAGTTGCTCTTTTTTGTAAAAAAGTCAATATTTATATAAATATTTATAATATTTACACACAACCCATGCCCAACCAAGCTACACCCACAAATTAAGCCACACCCTCAGAACCGGCTAGTGGTCCCTGGAATCTTAAATTTTGAGTTTGGTGGTCCCTGAGGTCCAAAAGGTTGGCGACCCCTGGTCTAGCAAATGTTTTGTATGCTCTAGTTAGTAGTGTGATATTACCAGAGAAAAAGCTATGTAGGATTAGGTTAATAGTGTGGGGGAGGGAAAACATCTTTATATTACTTTGTAGAGTTTGTGGATCTTTTCCTTTTTGCCTACAAGCTGAATATGGGACACCACATTTGTATGAACAGGAAAGCTCTATATCTTAAGGGGTTTTGGTTTTTATTAGGTTTTTATTAAGTGACTTGTTTGCTGCTCCAAGAAATAGATGCAGTTTTATCAGTTTCAATTGAAAACAGCTTCAGTGCTCACTCATAGCATTGTTTCCTGACTTGCAAATTTATCACTTTTGGTTTCAGCTTGGTTTTTGAATGGTGGGGGATGGGAAGAATACTTTTCCTTTTCAAACTATCTCCCCAATTTATTTGCAAATTCAATACATCTATGCTTTGTATAGTTCATCAATCTCCATCTAAGGGAACCAATTTTTCTTTAAAAGTTAAAGCCACGAGATTTTGATCTGAAAAAATATTTGGTAATATCCTCATTTTATAAACATTAATAGCCAAGTCTGGGAAATCTGAATCATATCTATTTTTGAAAAATATGTCTTACAGAAAAATAGGTATATTTTTTTTTGCATCATCATCATCATCTTTCTATATCCATCTATTAAGAAGTTCCAAATTATCTATTAAATAAAAAAACTTTGGTAAATTTACTTTATGTATTTTAAATATATTTTCCTCAGAAGGTCTATCTTTTTATGGAGAAATCACTCCATTACTATCCCCTAGGACAAACCAATTTTCATGTATAAAATGCAATAATTTATCTGTGTCCTTTCAAAAATGCTGTTTTAGTTTCATTTATAGCATAAATTCCCAATATCAAATTCTGTGTATTAACTTCCACCCAACATATCTGCCATAATACCTTGTAACTTTTGGATATAATTCAGTGGTGAGATTCAAATATTTTTACTACCGGTTCTGTGGGCATGGCTTATTTGGTGGGTGTGTCTTGTTGGTCATGTGACTGGGTGGGCATGGCCAACTCAATGTCACTCATGTCAAGAGGTGCCTCGTCTGGCCCCTCCCCTCCCAGTCATTCCTTGTCAACCTCAAGATATCTTTTGTTCTGTATAAATATTGTTCATCTTTTTTTGACTTTATTATCTACATATTACAGATGTATTTTCATGGATCACTGAAAGGAGGAAATGGCTCACATGCTTTGTCCAAGAGTGTCATAGGCAACAGGCTTTTAAGGGGCTGCCAGAAAGAAGGGGGGGGCAATGTATTTTCCAAAGCACCAGAAGGCAAACAAGAAGCAATGGATAAACCAAACAAAAAGAGAAGCAACCTAAAACTAAAGAGAAAGTTGCTGACACTGAGAACAGTTAACCAGTGGACCTGCTTGTCTCCAGAAGTTCTGGGTGCTCAATCACTGGAAGTTTTTAAGAGAAGACTGGACAGCCATTTCTCTGAAATGTTATAGGGTTCCCTCCAAGGTCCCTTCTAAGTGTTACTGTTATTCTGACACCTTTCCCAGGACCTCTACTCAGAGTTTGGCATCCTCAGTTTTTCTGCCTGAGCAGGGGGCTAGACTAGAAGACCTCCAAAGTCCCTTTCAACTCTGTTAAACACACATGCATTTATGCTCTGGACTAGACATTGAATGCATGGATTGTAAACCTTGAAAAATACCTGGGCAAAAGAAAGGCACTCAAAAATCACTCTAGGTGTAGGAACAGTGTAAAATATTAATATATAATAAATAATGGAACAATTAAAAATATTTTTCTCTTTCTCTCCCTTCCTTCCTATTTCCCTTCCTTCCTTCCTTCCTTCCTTCCTTCCTTCTTTCCTCCTTCCTTCCTTCCTGTTTCTCTTTCTTTCTCTTTCTCTCTTTCTCTCCCTTCCTCTTTCTTTCTTGCTCTTCCTTTCTTTCTTCCTATTTGTTTTTGTTTCTTTCTCTTTGTTTCTTCCTCTGTCTCTATCTCTGTCTCTCTCTCTCTCTCTCTCTCACACACACACACACACACACACACACACCACTCTCTCGTGATACACACACACCTGGTCTGAAATGAACTGATCTGGCAAGCTCCAGAGCAGCAGGAGAACGAAGAATGCTCTCAGAGGTGCTCCAGTGGGTGGCAATGGTGGCAGGGGGTGGGGTTATGGGAAGCAGCCCCAGGAGTTCCCACCCTCCCTTTCGAGGCGCTGGCACCGCTCGTTCTGCCACTCACACCCAAAACATCTGCCCTAAGCAACAAACACTGCACACACACCCATGCACCCCTTGCAGCTCCCCAGGCCCCCAATGCTTATTCCTGCAGCTGTCATCCCTGGTCATCCCTTGCCTTGTCCCAACAGGGCAACCTCACCAGCCACGGCCAGCAACAGGGCAACCTCACCAGTCACAGCCAGCAACAGACTGCTGCCTCCTCCGCCTCCCTTGAAGTCCTTGCCTTGTGCTGCCCCACACCTTCGCCGCTCATTGGGGAGGAACCGGAGCACAAACTGTTTGAATAACAAAATAATCTGCATTTTGTCCAGAGCCCGGCAGTTCACTGGCTGGCTGGCTATCTGGCTGGCTGGCTGGCTGCTGGGAATATATGAGTTTTTTAAAAGTAGATGTGAAAAAAAGCACGGGCAAAGCCTTGATAGATACTAGCACTCACAGCAAAGACTGTATCATGTATTTTTGTGGGTTGGGTTGGACTGGGTTAGGCTGGGTTCAGAGAGAATGACTGGGACACCCAGTCAGCTTCAAATGTCTAAGAGAGGAACCACAACTGGGAGTGGGATTCTCCTGGTTTGGACCGATTTGGGAGAACCCCTAGTTCTGAAGATCAGCTGGCATAAAGTGACGATCATGTGGGCCCACACACCTACTCCTGCACTGTACTTACATATATCCTCTCAGATGTTTTACACAGCAGAGTGGATTGCTGTTCCTCAGCTGTGTTACTCCCCAGTAATAGCAGGTAAGTTTTTTCGGAATGCTGTTCAGGTGCATGCATGCATGATTTGCATGATCAGTGAACTGGTTGTTACACCAGCAGCATCCCCCCATTGACTACAATTTACAGTCTCCTAGTTTCTAGGCAAACACCTAAACCACTACATCAAATAGCAGCATTGTAGACACCAAATCTAAGAAGTTATATCTCATTCTGTAAAATACTGTATTATGGAGACTAATTAGAAATTATCACACATGTGTGCACATCTAGTGATTTTCTGAAAAAAAATGCATTTCCAAATTGCTTTAGGGTAACAAACTTATATTATCTCCTGGGGAGTTTAAAATAGCAATAGCACAGAGGCTTATATACCACTTTATAGTGCTTTACAGCCCTCTCTAAGTGGTTTACAGAATCAACATATTGCCCCCAACAATTTGGGTCCTCATTATACCTACCTCAGAAGGATGGAAGGTTGAATCAACCTTGAGTGTGGTGAGATTCAATCTGCCAAATTGTAGGCAGCTGGCTGCAGCAGTAGCTTACAGTACTGCACTCTAACCACTGCACCACTGAGGCTCATGGTGCAATAAGGAGCATGTAGCCCTATTAGTTTAAAGCAATGGTCATGGACCATGAGAAAATTTTGGTGGGCTGCAGAGAAATGTTACTCCCAGAGCACCCCCCGAAGCAATTAATCCAGGCTGAGCGGAAACACAAGGCTGTGCCACCCACATGGCCCATGGGAATCCTGCCTGCTCACTCACAACTTATCTGGCAAACTTGCCTGCTAAATTACTATTTTTCCTCTTTCCAAGTCTTAGCTGTTCTGCTGTGCATGGAGATTTAGATTAGCTAGGAAGCAGGAAATGATTGCATTTCTTGCTTTCTAGCTAGTCTTTAGATCTTCGGCTCTGCTTAAAAGCCGAACCTTCCTTAGGATTGAAGGTTCTATTATTCAGTGCAGACTCACGGAAAGTAAATTTTATGTGACAAACTGAGCTAGCTGATGGCAGATAGATAGATCACTGAATGATTCTGTGAGCAACTCAATCTGCCTGCTTTGCCTGATTTTGGGTAAAAACTGCTCTTTTTTTATAAAAAAAATCAATATTTATATAAATATTTATAATATTTACATACAAGCCATGCCCAGCCAGTCACATGATCACCAAGCCACACCCACAAATTAGGCCATGCCCACAGAACTGGTTAGTGGTCCCTGGGATTTAACATTATGAGTTTGGTGGTCCCTGAAGTCCAAAAGGTTGGTGACCCCTGGTTTAAAGGGTTACTTTGTAAAAGGAAATTAACATTCATCTGAAAAGCTGGAACCCTAAGTAAATCTTTTATGAGCCCCAACTAAAGGTAAATAGTATATAAGAGCTCACTACAGCTTGCACAAAGTTAGTGGTTGCTAGAAGACTGAGATGTCCCCAAAACCATTATATCCAATGCTGAGTAGTGGTTTAATTTTAGATTATTGGCTTGCACTGGCTCCCAGCTTCTGGTCAGGTACAAATCAAAGTGTTGATTATCCCCTTTAAATCCCTACATGGCATGGGGCCAGGATTGCTTCTCCCTAAGGGTATCTGCTCACCCACCAGATGAGAGTGGGCATGCTCTAGGTGCCTTCCCTTAAATCTTGCCATCTAGGTGGCTTAGGAATTGTGTCTTTTCCATAGCTCTATGGAAGACCCTTCCCCAAGCAATCCAATGCATCCCCATTCTTTTAACCTTTTCAAAGGTCATTCCCCCAGGTGCTGGGTTAGAATTAGGGTATTTGAGCTTGGCTGTTGGGAACAGTCCAGGAGGATGGCTGAGGTGTTTGCATCTTTCTTTTATGGGGTTTTATTTTTTGAGGAGGGGGAATTATCAGCCACCTTGCTTTAAGATAGGTAACCATAAAGTGAATTCAGTGTTGTTCATGCAATTACTTTTGGTTTATTTAATCATTTTTTTTAATCGATAGGAAATGAATTTCTGGAAATTGGTATGGGATAGGAGGCTCTTGAGTTCTCATCCAAGGTTTTCATGGGAGTATCTCTGGCCCAGGGGCCTCTAGTATAATTTATTGTGGTCTTTTTGTCTCCTTCAGGGAGGAAAAAACCCCAAGGCCTCTTAATTTATTAGACATTTTGTAAGATAGCTCGATCATTTGGACTGATAATTGGTTTCCAACAAAGTGCTGAAATGGCAGAATGGCATTAAAGTGATATGATTTGCATGGGGCCTCTGAACCAGTGGTGAGATTCAAAATTTTTTACTACTGGTTCTGTGGGCGTAGCTTGGTGGGTGTGGCAGGAGAAGGATTCTGTAAAATCTCCCTTCCCACCCCATTCCAGGGGAAGGAGGCAGAGAATAGATGGGGGTTGGGCCAGTCAGAGGTTGTATTCTAAACTACTCAAAATTTCCACTGCCGATTCTCTAAACTATTCAAAATTTCCGCTACCAGTTCTCCAGAACTGGTCAGAACCTGCTGAATACCACCTCTGATATAATTGAGCATTTATAAAATAACTCATTTTTTTCAATCCTGCTGAAATAAATACTTCCCTCAGACTTTTGTGATTTAAATATTTTACATTTTTCATAAAATGTGTTTTTATAAGCATATTTTATTTTATTTTATTTTGTCTTTGGAGGAACTTTTGCTTCATTTATATGTTTTATGTTAGGCTTCATTTATATGTTTTATGTTATTTTAAAGAAGCCAATATCTGTGGTGCCCAACACAGAATCCCCTTCAGTGTGTTGAATATGTTGTAACATCTGTTTTGTCTTATCTTGTCACTGTTATCATTGTGATATTTTCATTTCCATTTGTATTTCCTCCAGTTAAGAACACATTGTAAATTTCTTCTTTCTTCTTCATTCACAAGAAACTGAATTGCTATTATTTTCATATTAGAAACAGCTCTTCCAGATTGCAAGTGGACAATCCAAAACATCTCTCCTTATGACCAGATATATTTTCATTTTACACTTGGCCATTTCACCACAGCATGATCACCATTTGCGGAGTCAGTCCCTGGATTTCTAATCTACCATCAACCCTCATCCAGAAGGAAATGTATCTGGCTTAGATGAATTGTCACCTTCTTAAGGCTAGGTCATACTGGCCGAAAGGAACGGACGTGGGGAGGATGTTGCGGGAATGTAAAGCGGATGTTCGTAGGAAGCCTAGTGCATGGAAGTGGATGGAAGCGAATGACACATCCGCAGGGCTTCCGGGGGAGAACAGCGAAGCGGATGCGTAGCGGAAGGAGTGGATGTATTGCGGATGTGTAGCGGATGATGCGGATGCATCACAGATGCCTATAGGATACATAGCGGATGCCTATAGGATGCCTAGCGGATGCAAAGCGTTCACTGCGCATGCATGAATTGCGTAAGCTCCGTGGATATAAAAGGAGGCAGCTCGCAAGCAGTCAGCATTCAGAGGAAAGACCTGCTGCCAGAGGACATCTTGAGAGAACACCATGGGGAAGAAGAGGAAGCCGGTGACTACTCCTGCCAGCCCTGGCAAGAAGGACAGATCCACCATCCCACCCCCTGGTGCTGACTCTGAAGCTGCTGGTGCTCCTGGTGTTGCTGCTGCTGGTGCTTCTCTTGTTGGTGGCTGTGGTGCTTCTTCTGCTGGTGCTTCTTCTTTCTGCTGCTGCTGTGATGGACCAGCCCAAGGCCCTCAAAGCCCTGCTGCTGAAGGCCCTGAAGCCCCTGCCAGAGGGAGGAAGAGGCAAGGCAAGGAGAAGGGGGAGAGGAAACAGTACTCCATTTGCGAAGATCATGAGGAGGAGGTGCTGGAATGGCTGAGGAAGAATGAGTACCTGTGGAGGAAAGGCCACAGGCTTTGTAGCGACAACAAGCGGAAGCAGGCAGTGTGGAGAGAGAAGGTGGAGAGCCTGGGCTACACTTCAGATGTACTCCTTGGATGGTGGAAGCACATGCACATCTGGTATGGCAAGCTGCACCTGAAGAAAACCGGGCAGGCTGCTGTCAAGCTCACTGACTGGGAGATATCATGGCCAGCTGCAGCTTCCTGGAGGGTGAGATCCGCCACCGAGGAGCAGCCCCTCTGTCAACCCTCTCCTCTAGACAGCCCACAGAGAGCCACTCCTCTTCCAGCCAGGAGACAGCTACAGTGTCCAGGCAGGTGTCTTTGGAGAGCCCCATGACAGAGACCCCCCGACAGCTGCACTCACTGTGCCAGAGGACGTGGAGGATCCCCTGTCTCAGATGGAGCAAGAAGCATCTCCACAGAAAGCAGGCAGAAAGGCAGACCAGAGGGACAGAGCCACATTGTCCTCTTGAAGATCAGGGACACAATCAAAGCCAGCACAGATCTCCTCTCCCAGCTGGTGACATTGCCTGGGTGGAGGACAGACTGGTGTGTGTAGGAGCAGGTTCAGCTGGCCTGGAGGTGGTGCAGAAGAGCTGTGATCCTCTCCTTCATCACCTGGTACTGGGCCTCGCGGCATGTCCATGAGGGTCTGGCCCATGTACGTGATGAAGGCTTGTCTTTGGAGGATGTATGTCAAAGTGGACCAGCTGGGAGAGCTTTATGTTTTCCCTGATCTCCAAGAGGACAGTGTGGCTCTGTCCCTCTGGTCTGCCTCTCTGCCTGCTTTCTGTGGAGGTGGAGCTGGGGAGGGGTGTGGGTTGGTCTCTGGTGGCTGCCTTCTCTTGCTCCATCTGAGACAGGGATCCTCCACGTCCTCTGCATGGGGACTGTAGCTGTGGGGGGGATCTCTGTCATGGGGCCCTCCAAAGACACCTGCCTGGACACTGTAGCTGTCTCCTGGCTGGAAGAGGAGTGGCTCTCTGTCGGCGTGTCTGAAGGAGAGGGTGGACAGAGGGGCTACTCCTCGGTGGTGGATCTCACCCTCCAGGAAGCTGCACCTGGCCATGACATAGGTCTCCCAGTCAGTGAGCTATGACAGCGGCCTGCCAGGATCTCTTCAGGTGCAGCTTGCCATACCAGATGTGCATATGCTTCCACCACCCTAGGAGACATCTGAAGTGTAGTCCAGGCTCTCCGCCTTCTGTCTCCATATGCCTGCTTCCGCTTGTGGTTCGCGATAGAGCCTGTGGCCCTTCTTTCACAGGTACTTGTTCTCCCTCAACCATTCCAGCACCTCCTCCCATGTCCTTGGAAATGGAGTAATGTTTCCTCTCCCCCTTCTCCTTGCCTTGCTTCTTCCTCCCTCTGGCAGGGCTTCAGGCCTTCAGCAGCAGGGCTTTGAGGGCCTTGGGGCTGGTCCATCACAGCAGCAGCAGCAGAAGAAGCACCAGCAGAAGAAGCACCAGCAGCACCAGCAGGAGAAGCACCAGCAGCAGCAACACCAGGAGCACCAGGAGCAGCAGCAAAGCAGCAGCAGTTCAGAGTCAGCGCCAGGGGTGGGATGGTGGTTCTGTCCTTCTTGCCAGGGCTGGCAGAGTAGGCACCGGCTTCCTCTTCTTCCCCATGGTGTTCTCTCAAGATGTCTCTGGCAGCAGGTCTTTCCTCTGAATGGTGACCTGCTTGTGAGCTGCCTTCTTTTATATCCGCGGAGCTTCTGCAATTCATCCTCCTCGCATGCGCAGCCACGCTTTGCATCCGCTAGGCATCCACTAGGCATCCTTATAGGCATCTGTGATGCATCCGCATCATTGCTACGCATCCACTACGCATCCGTTCCTTCCGCTATGCGTCTGCTTCGCTGTTCTCCCCCGGAAGCCCCTGCGGATGTTCATCCGTTTCCATCCACTTTCATCTGCTAGGTTTCTACAAACGTCCGCTTTACATCCCCGCTACATCCTCCCACGTCCGTTCCTTTCCGTTGTTGTCCACTCTGTTTTTGCAAATTTGGGGCACTTTTGAGAGCAGATAACAACGGATGGAAAATTTACTCATCCGCTGTGTCCTTTTTACATACGTTTTGCATCCGTTGGCCAGTGTGACCTAGCCTTTAGTTGTTACACTGTTTATAACAAATGGTGACTATTATTTTATTCATGAAGCTCAGTGGGGGATTTTACCTAAAAGACAATGATGAGATTAGAAATGTTTTGAGTATTTTGGAATTATTGGAGCAATATAATGAAAAATAAGATGCACTTATATTCTTAAGATAAAGAGAAAACGTTTGACAATTGCATTCATTTGTTTAGGGTTTATATAGAAACCTTGGGGATGTTATTAAATAGGTAATTTATACTTCTCAGAATGCAAATAATTATTAATGGAAAGCTAACAAAATCTTGTGAGATTAAAAAAAGGACAAGATAAAGATGTCCACTGTTTTAATTTTTGAGATACTGTTGTATAGAGATCTAAGTTAAAATGAGAGAATTAAAATTAAAAAAGAAACATATAAATTAAGAGCATTTGTGGATTGTTTTTTTCTTAGTTTTATAAGATCCACCAGAGGATGTAGAAATATTAGTGGGAAAGTTACAGGACTTTATGTGTTAGCAGATTTTAAAATTAATAACTGAAAGACAAGGATGTTCATAAAAATATGAAATTAGAAGATCCAAAAGAACTGATGGAGAAAAATGTTTTCTAAGATTTAGAAAATAGTAAAATTCTTAGATATTACATGACAAGCATGAATTACATTTTTTCAAAATAATATGAAATAAGGAAAGATGTGAGAAATTAAAATTATCACTGTTGGGGAGAATGTCTTTGATTTTTTGATACAGAGAATTTTAAAGATTAATATTCAGTTGAAGCCAAAACTTTTTCTTTTAGGACTAATGGATACAAACTTAGAAAAAGGCCATGGAAGATTCTTTCGCTCTATGATTAATGCAACAAGATTATTATATGCACAGAGATAGAAAAACTCATCAAATTGATGAAGTCAATGTGCTTTATGTGATGCTGCTGTTGAAAACTGCTTGAAAACTGCAGTTGATGCAAAATGCAGCATTTGGATATTTCAAGAACTGTCCATGTGTTTCTGTCCATGTATTTCAAGAACTGTCAGGGTGCTAATTATCACCGTTAAACTGCTTCACATCACAGGGCCTGTCTTTCAGACTGCCTTCTTTCAATTATTTTTGCTCTCACATAAGATAAAATAGAAAGGGATTTCTTCATAGCTCTTTACTCACATATTGCCATACTTAGAGGTCTTGAATGTGGGTTTTATAATTGCTTCCACTATATTTTTGAAATGGCATTCTCCTTGAGATCCAGATAGTCACTACTCTGCTGAGGCATATCTTATGAGAATATAGATGAGGCCATAGTTATCCCTTTATATGAATACAGAATCAGAATAGGGCTGGAAGGGGCCTTCAAGATCTTCTAGTCTAGCCCCCTGATCAAAGAGGGGACCTTATATCATTTCAGATACATGGCTATCCAGTCTCTTTTTAAAAACCTCCAGTGATGAAGCACCCACAAATTCTGATACCAGGCTGTTCCAGTGATTCATTGTTCTCACTGTTGGGAAGTTTCTCCTTAATTTCAGGTTGCTTCTCTCCTGGATTAGTTTCCATCCATTGTTTTTTGACTTGCCTTCTGGTGCTTTGGAAAATAATTTGACCCCTCTTCACTGTGGCAGCCCCTCAAATACTGGAATACTGCTATCATATCACCCCTAGTCTTTCTTTCCTCCAACCATTCTTCGTATGTTTTTGTCTCTAGGTCCTTAGCCATCTTAGTTGCTCTTCTTTACATTTTCTCAATTCCAGATAGCTTTTTTCCTTAATTAGTTTCCATTCATTGTTTCTTGTCCTGCCCCTGGTGCTTTGGAAAATAAATTGACACCTCTTTGTGGCAACCTCTCAAATACTGGAATACTATCAAGTCCCTCCTAGTCCTTCTTTTCTCTAGACTAGCCAAACTCAACTCCTGCAAAGATTCGTCATATGTTTTTGTCTTCAGGTCTTTAATCATCTTAGTTGCAGTTTTTCCAAAGTCTCAGCATCTTTTTTGTAAGGTAGTGACCAAAACTGAATGCAATATTCCCGTGTCACCTTAGTAAGGCCTTATAAAGCAGTACTAATATTTCACATGGTTTTGATTCTATGCCTTTGTTTATACCACCATGGATTGTATTAGTTCTTTTGGCTGCTGCTGCACACTGCTAGCTTATATTTAATTGATTGTTCACCAGGACTACAATGTCCTCCTCACAGTTACTGTTTTTGGCCCAGGTTTCATCTACTTTGTACTTGGACCTTTTCCTGCCAAAGTGTAAAAATTTTGCTTTTCTCCACATTAAATTTCATTTTATTGGATAGGGCCCGTTTTCAAGACTGTGAAGATCTTTTTGGAGCCTGAGCTTATCTTCTGGGGTGTTGCCTGTTCCTGCCAGCTTAGTGTTATCTGCAAATTTTTATGACTTCCCCTTTTATTCCCTTATCAAAGTCATTTTTGAAGATATTGAAGAGTATTGGGCCTAAAATGGATCTCTGTGGCACCATGCTGCTTCCTTCCTTCCATGTAGATGTAGTACCATTCAGGACAACTCATTAAGTAGAGTTTGTCAATCCATCTGGTGGTGATGTTGTCTATCACATATTTTTCTACCATAAGTACTTTGTGGTCTTCTTTTATGTCCACTACATTTTGCTGGTCTACTAATTTAGTCACTTTGTTAAAGAATAAAATTAGATCGGTTTAGCATGATCTGTTTTAACAAACCCATGCTGATTTTTAGTAATAAATTTTTGTTTCTAAATGTTTGCAGAATTTTTTCCAGTATTTTCCCAGATGTTGTTAAGTTGATTGATCTTAGTTTCCTGGGTATGTTTTTTCTTCCTTTTTTGAAGTTGGGAGCCACATCAGTTCTTTTCAATCCTCGGGTAATTCCCCAGTGTTCCAGGATTTTTGAAAGATATGGTCCAATGATTCTAACAACTACCAGCTCCTTCAGAACTTAGAATATAGGAAATAAACTTAATTCTGCCAATTACAGATCTATTAAGTGCTCCATACAATGGGAAAACTATATGCGAAATATCTTTATTGAAACTATTGGACTGTGTCCAAAGTGAATTTTTTTGTTTATTCACTTTCTTGTTGGGAAACAGGTAGGATTTCGAGGGAACCATTCAACTTCTGATCTTGAACCATTTAGCTGCAATATATATCTTGCCACCCAAATACATCTGTTTTCTTGTCTTTGTGTATTTCAGATCAGCTTTTGATTTGATTTAAAGGCAAAAATTGCAGGGATAGCCAATTAGTAATTGATAGCACTTTCTTATACATAAGTTTTATTCTAATTTCTCATAGAGTTTGATGTTTCCCCTGGAAGCATCTTTCTGGAGCTATTTTTGCCAAAATTATATTCTACCTCCCTTTTCAGTCTGTACATTAATTCAATAATTTATGTTCTTTCATCTTCTAATAAACACTTTCCAATATTAGCAAACTGCAATTCTAGTTTTGTTAATTGCAGATAATATAGTAATTTTCTCTGTCCCCTAAGTCAGAATAAATAGGGCATTGAGGACATTATCCTTTTTTTTGCCTAAAAAACCAATGTGCTGTAAATTATCGAGAAAAAAGGAGGAAACAGGTCACAACATTTCTACCTCAAGATTTATTGAGAAAGCCAGATTCTGATTGCCTTCTAGGTTATTTATGCACCTCGTTAGCATACAGTGTTAGCATATCATACTGTACATGGATATAATATGTATTGTATATTTTAACCTTATTTCAAAAATAAGGGCTTGACAGCACAAGGAAACAACAGCCAATTATCAGCCATCAACACATCAATCATCCAATTTGGTTGGCACCAGATAAATATGACTTACAGAATAGCCCAAAGCACATATTCCAGTAGAAAAAGATTCCCTGTGGATGAAGTCTAGCATGAGCCTGAAAGTTCAGAAAAGTAAAACCTCTGGTTCTTGTGTCTGACCTAGATTCAATCTTGCAATATTATCCTGGGACATGTATATTTGCCTTTATTCATGAGAAAAGTAAGTTTTACACTTAGGCAAGAAAAATCAAATGTACAGGAATAGATTAGGTGAAATCTAACTCAACAGCTGTAACTGTGAGAGGTATCTTGGAGTCCTAGTGGACAATCATTTAAATATGAAAGTGTGCAGCAACAACCAAAAAAGTGAACGCAATCCTAGATTGCATAATGTTCTGACTCAAACCTGGTTCCAAGAGACAAAGGTAACAGAGACAAAGGTAACAGCATCACTTTTTAATGTTTCATTTACGAATCCTGTTTCTTCATAGATAAAAGGCTGCATCCAACTAATCAGCTCCAATAAGATAGAGCCTTGCCAAGTTTTTGCAAGGCTGCCAAGAACACCAGATAAAGTTACTAAATAGTAAATCAAAGAGTCTCCAAACACCAACACAGATATTCTAATGTCCACCAGTCTCCAGTATCAAACTTCTTTGCCTTCTGCAAAGAACTGCGGTTTCTCAGCTGGCTTTTATCTTCTCAGGGAGGGGCCATTACCTTGTACCCTTACTCCTGAGTTGCCCGTGCTGCTGTAGCTGCTCTTTCCTTCGAGTAGCTCTGCATGCATGTGCGCTGGGCACTGGTTCCTCGTGGGCCTCTTCTTCATTGTTGCCATCTGCAAAGGCAGCATTCCACTCCCCGATGGTCCTGGCCCCATCCCTGCATCACACACAGGCCCCTCATCTGAGTCATCATTCTCTGAGACCTCAGCCATCCACACCTGCTTCTGGTGAACCACAACACATAAACAGAGGGATAGAATCAAGACCATCTGAAGTATTAGTACCACATTATAAAGCCTGAGTAAGACCACACTTAGAATACTGCATCCACTTTTGGTCACCATATCATAAAAAAATGTTGAGATTATAGAAACAATGCAGAGAACAGTAACAAAGATGATTAGGGGCCTGGAGGCTAAAACTATTGAATATGAAGAATGGTTGGGGAATTAAGTTTATCCATCTAGTCAAAAGAAGAACTTAAGGTAATATGAGGGCAATGTTCCAGTATTTGAGGAGCTGCTACAAAGAAAAGGTGGTCAACCTTTTTTACAAAGTACCAAAGACAAAACAAGAAACAATGGATGGAAACTAATCAAAGAGAGAAGAAATTAGAATGAAGGGGAAATTTCCTGACAATGAGAATAATTAATCAGTAAAACAACCTTCAGAAGTTGTGGGTCTGCCATCATTGGAGGGTTTTAAGAGACAGGGCAGCCACTTGAGCAGGTGGTTGGATTAGAAGACTTCCAATGACCCTTCCAACTCTGTTATTCTGTTCTGAGAGAAACTTGCTTTAGTACGTGATATTTTGGTGCACAAATTTGTATTCTGGGAGGGATATGGCACCTTGTCTCCCCATATTTCACACCTTGCTCAGAATTTTTATTCCTAGTTCCTTTTGTTTCCACCATGGGCTGGATTGTGCTACTAGGTGCCCTACCCATTTTTAGGCAGGCTGCAACAGCAATACTGCCCCACCTTGAAAGAGCTCAGTCAGGAATTCTGCTGTAGGGTGTTCCTCCTTAGGCTATTTGACAAAAGAAATCTACTCCCACCTGGAGCTGATGCACTCCCACTTGGGGAGCAGAGCTATAGCCAGGAGCATGATAAATTGGGAGATACTTTTCTTGAGCTAAGAAGAATGTCAGTGCCTGTTCCATCCCATAGAGATTACCTGAGACTCAGTTTAAAATGCTAGCTAAGTTTACTCAAAGGTCCTTCTATTTTCAAAAGGCAACTGGACCTTGAGAAAGAAGAAAGAAGTATTTTGCTTTTCACCCAAGAAGTCTGCCTTGTCCCTACCATCAGAAATGATGAAGTTTCTTGGATGAGAAGCATTTTTTTTCTTCTTCCCCAAGAAAAAAAATACACTCCAATTGCCTTTTGAAGAAAAAAGCACCTTTGAGACAACTATGGCCTAGATGACTGAGAATATCCAGACATTTATCTATAAGAGAAGGAGAGGAACATCTCAAATGTTGCTAAATAACAAATCACAAATTCTTTCAACTGTAGCTAGTGTTGTTATTAATTAAATGCCCATGAATTGTTATGAATTAAATTCCCTATGAAGGGAAGGTTGGAGACTGGATAGAAGTTATCCAAAACCATAGAGTTCAAGGATGGCCTCTTGAGGAGTAGGTGAATCAGTATTTCTTTCAGGCTGGCTGAGCACCCCCTCCCACAGTGGGATCTCCTGCTTGAACCAACTGCATGTACCTCATAGGAGGCTTTAACCATACAGGAGAGGCATGGGTTCAGACTAAAGGTAGAAGGGCTCAAAACAGTAAAGATCCTGACTACTTGCTTATGATTGACCAACTCAAATTCTTCCCAAATATTTAGTTAGAATATGCCTCAAGCATATCTCAGGCTCCAGCAGAGTCTATCTCCAAGCAATATTGAACAACAGATGCCTAGAGTTGCCTCACTGTGACCCTATAAAGTAAACCTCCCCTGTTCTGAAACAGAGCTTCTGGGTAGCCATCTATGGATGCAATAAGAGTGGAGAAGTAAGTTTCCATTCTTCCTGCCACAAGATATGTCCTAACAATGAACCAGTACTCAGTTGGCTTCATCCTCTAGCATCTCTTGTTTCATTTCATTGCCCTGTGCCTGGCCACAAACTAAGGGGCCCCATGGCATCTGGGTTTGCAAAGTTCAAGGCCTTTGTTTCAGTTTTTCTAGGGCAAGACTACAGTTTATTAGAAGAACTGTTTATGACTTCCACTTAGGTCTTTGGTGTCCCTGGAAAATTTGAAGAAATTAGAAGAGGTTTTGTTTAAGGCCTCCCTAAAAGCTAAAGCCAATCAGAAAAAACAATACTGAGCTAGATGGACCAATACTATGATTCAGTAGTAAGCAGGTTATTATATTTTAGAGAACCTCACCTGTTCAGAAATGTGACTTTACCACATACCATGTTGTTTGGGTCATTGTTACCTGGAAAATGCTATTTCCTTTATGATATCACATATTTTTACCTTTAAATTGCTGTGTATATTGTAGACAGTCCTATGGATATTTCTGGATTTCTCTCATCAAGATCCTCACTGTGTGTCCCACTGGTTTCTGAAGTCATTTTACAAGTGGGTTGAAATTTTTATTTTTAATTGATATTTGAACTGCTTAGATATTTTGGACACAATGCAAAATCCAACAATCATTGCAGATAATCTGACACTTGGAAAAATAAACAGCAATTGAAAATGAGGTGAATACTAAACAAAAGAATTAGGTATTATTGCTAATGACATAAGCATACATTTACATGAACTCGAAGAAGCAGATACTAGCATACAAACCTGTTAAAATTATGTCCATTGTGACACGTATTAAAAGAAACTGAGAGACAAGAAGCTCATGTGTAAGATCACTCCTGTTTATGTAAAATGAGCTCCTATTCAACAGAGTGCTATATTGTTTTATTATCACTATTTTATCCTTTAAAAATAGATCTAATACATTTCCTGTCCTCATTTGTCTGCAGACAAAACCACAAACAGTTGGCTTACTTTTATATCTGTATCTTCATTATGCTATTACCATTTGAGATAAGCAATGTTACGCAAAGTTTAGAAAGGACAAACCCAAGGAAATTAAAGGCAAAGTTAAGAAGGGAAAAGAAAGAGATCTAAATCTAATTTACATTAATACAATTCACTGTGACTCTGTACATTTTTTATTGTTGCAAACCAATCTTGCTTTCATCCATATACCAATTTATAAATTGCTTTTGCTGCAATTAAACTGAATTTTTTTACCTTTTTCTTTTGAAAGATCTCTATCAACTTTATCTTTAACTCCCTTTTCTCAGCCTCGGGTTGCTAAATGTTGCCTCGGGTGCTAAATGTTTAAATCTGGCCCTATTCATACTTATATGTATTCATTCAACTCTATTCTAAATCAATTTCTCTTTGCTTTATTATTTACAGTACTTCTTAAATCACTCATTTCCATGGCATTTTCCTTGATATATCCAAGTCTTCTTTCCATATAAATAAATGAATTAAGGTACACTATTCTACCCCGATATTTAGAATTTTCAACATTCCACACCTTAAAATTGCATAATGAGTGGGTGGACAATCAGACACACAAATTGAAAAAAACCAACAAAAATAGAGCATATACTTCCTATGACCCTTATATTTGCATTTGCATATTTTAAAATGTTTTAAACATTCTGTCAAGGTATACTCATTCTTACCCTATTTTATCAACACTTATGCATAACTGCAATTGCTCACTCCATTTACTGTAAAGCACAAGTACTTTAATCTTTGATACATTAATTTTCAAATCTACCTTCCTTGTTGTATTATAAAGATTTTTAACATTTGTGATATATCATTTGTGTTCTCATCCAACAAGATATTATTTGAATATAAAAGAAGACATACACTCATACTTCCAAACAACATGTATTCAACACCATAAATACATCAAACAATCAAGGGGATACCAAACATCCTTGTCTTGCTTCATATTCAGTGCTGAATCATTCACTAAGCACTCAATTTATTAACACACATCCTTTACTTCCATCATAAACTGTTCTTATTACATTCAGCAATCAAATATTATTCATGCAAAACAGTTCATAATTTAAGTTTATTCATTCAACATATATTTTCTCTAAAGCAACAAATGCATAATAATGTTCCTCCTTGTATTAATATAGTGCTTTCTAATTTCAGAAAGGCAAAAATCTGACCCATACCCCAACTTCTGGCATCAACCTACACTGCTTCTCCTTCATTGTACTTATTATTTCTTGTACCCTTTTCAGTCAGATATCAGCCAAACAATTTCCCAGAGACAACCAACAACATAATCCCCTTCTAGGTTTGCATTCAATCTTGCTACTTTTCCCTTCTTAAATGGGAATAATAACAACATTCTTCCAATTATCAAATACAACTACAAAGACAATCTTAGCATGCACATTAAGTAAACTGGACAATCCTCATGTACAAACACAACCATATATAGAACAGAACAGAATTCTTTATTCGCCAAGTGTGATTGGACACACAAGGAATTGGTCTTTGTGCAAACGCTTTCAGTGTACATAAAAGAATAGATACATTTGTCAAGAGTCAAGAATCATAAGGTACAACACTTAATTATAATCATAGGGTACAATAAGCAATCAAATCATACTATTAAACAGTCAATATAAATTGTAAGGATTCAAGCAACAAAGTTACAGTCATACAGGCACAAGTGGTAGAGGATGGGCAATAAGGAGTCGTGAGAAGATTAATAGTAATGCAGACTTTATAAATAATGTTGAGGGAATTATTTGTTTAGCAGAATGATGGCGTTCGGGAAAAAACTATCCTTGTGTTTAGTTGTTCTGATGTGCAATGCTCTATAGCATCATTTTGAGGGTAGGAATTGAAACAGTTTATGTCCGGGATGTGAGGGGTCTGTAAATATTTTCACAGCCCACTGTTTGACTTGTGCAGTGTACAGGCAGGTTGGTAGTAATTGTTTTTTCTGCAGTCCTAATTACTCTCTGGAACCTGGGTCTGTCTTGTTGGGTTGCAGTACCAAACCAGACAGTTATAGAGGTGCAGATGATAGACTCAATAATTCCTCTGTAGAACTGTATCAGCAGCTCCTTGGGCAGTTTGACTTTTTTTCCGTCAACAGTTGTAGTATTGTTATTTTTTATCATTCTGTTAGCATCCCTGCCTCCTTTTTAATCATTTTTTTTGGACATCAATATTTATAGCATGTGCTTCAGTCACACTCTTTAATATGTTCTATCATTTCCATACTCAGCTTTAAAATAGCCATTCCAACATTCCCTCATTCCAGTTCTGTACCAGCTTCAACCCCTCACTTTTATTCTTAATTTTGTTAATTCCTTTGAAGGATCCTTTAGCTCTCCTTACTAATTCTCCCCTCACAAAATTTATTTTTGCCAAAATTGCCTCTTTCAGTTGTATTATTTCTTATTCTCTTTGATTACATTCTTTGCAAATATCCTTTTTTTGACACATTATACATAATTTTTCTCGAGTTATTTTTCTTTGTATCAACTTGTCTCGTCCAATATATTGTAATACTTTTCAATTTACTCCAAAAAACTTACATTTATGTCCACTTCCCATTCGTTCCATTAAGATTAATCTGTCTTCTGATATCTTCTAATAGAGATTTCTTAATTTTCCTGTAATTATTCTATTTTTATTCTAGATTTCTTCTCTTTTTCCAGTGCCCCCTTTCCCCAATCTTTTTAAATTTTATTTTTATTGTTTTTAAATTAATGATAAAAAAGGAAAAAAAGTCCAAAAACAATGATAAAATTATATACACTGTCAAAAGGAAAAACACATAGAAAGTATGTTTATTTTTTTAAAGTGGAAAAAGAGTATGATATACCACTTTAGCAATGAATAATTACAATTCTATATATAGTTATCTAGTGTAATTATTATTCAAATACATATGTTTCTAATACAGAACAACAATGTTTTTAATCTACTCTATTTTCTAAAAATTGGTTCTGTATTTCATTATATTTTGTATGCCATACAAAATTTACGGCTACAGCAGTATTTCTTCAGCAATTTTCAGGTGTGTGTACTTCAACTACCAAAATTTCCTAGTCAGCATGATTGGGTAAACTGCTGTTTGGGGAATAGCTGGTTGACTATAAATGGGTGGCAGGGGAATTCTGGGAATTGACGTCTACACATCTTAAAGTTGCTGAGGTTGAGAAACATTGATCTATATAGGTAATTCACTCATAGATGGGAAGTGCAATTAGGTCTTTAACTGATTTGTGTGAAAGAGACAATAATATATTTCCAATGGTGCAAAATTAGTCTTTTGGCCACAATAAGGCACATAACATCCATTCACATTATCCAGTTGCCAAAGTTGAGAGAATATCACCATCTGAAAAATTTGCTTTTGTTGCACAATTATATTTATATATATATAGGTAATCCTCAACTGACAAGCACAATGAGTCCGCAATTTCTGTTGCTAAATGAAACAGTTGTGAAATGAATGTTGCCCCATTTTATGACATAACAAAGTCTAGTAAACTGTAAATATTATTTTTGCTGTGTTTTTTTTCTGTATAAGTTGAGGTCCATTGACACACTTGGTAGAGAAGTTAAAATACTCTCCCATCGTCTAGGCAATATAAGAACCTCTACTTCTTTATTCCACTTGTTTCTTAGAATCTGCATATTTATAACAAATAGCTATAAAAACTAATAGGTAGTCCTCAACTTACAACAGTTCGTTTAGTGACTGTTCAAAGTGACAATGGCTCTGAAAAAAAGACTTATGACCATTTTTCACACTTATGACCATTGCCGCTTTCCCATGGTCACATGATCAAAATTCAGACCCTTGGCAACTGGCTCTTATTTATGACAATTTCAGGGTCCTAGGTTCCTAGTGACCCCCTTTTGCAAACTTCTGACAAGTAACGTCAGTGAGTAGCCAGATTCACTTAACAAACATGTCATTAACTCAACAACTACAGTGACTCACCTAACAACTACAGCAAGAAAGGTCATAAAATGGGGCAAAACTCACTTGACAAATGTTTCACTTAACAGAAATATTAGGCTCAGTTGTAGTTGAGGAGTATCTGTAGTAAGAGGTTTTTTCTCAGTTTTAAGAAATTTAATAAGTTGCTCTAGAATCTCAGGTCTCTCAAAAGCTGAGAATGCTGCAGGTCAATTTGTTAACAAATGTACTGTAAATATTGCCATTACATCTGATAGTTACCTCCTAACACAGCATACATTAAAAATTATCTTAAATTCAGATGCCAGGTTGATTCTTAACACTTCCTCCCAGATAGTTTGTCCTGCATTCATATCCTCTCATTACCTTTGCATTCTTAATTATTTCATTTTTCTCAATATTTCATCATAAACAGTCAAAAGAACCACACCTTTAGAATGATATTCATTACTTAGTAAATCAATGTACTTATGTTTACACAATGTACGGTATTCTAAAGGAACATATTTTTCCCCCAAAGCAAATCCTCTAATATCATCATTCCCTTTGTCAAGGGGTTTGGGAGGCTGTCCCGAAATAGCCTCTTGTCTTGCTCCTACGCATTCATTCTACTGAACAAAATCACATTTGCATTCATTTAAAATGTTGCACAATTTCTTTAAACAACATTTAATGGAGTGTGATATGCAAGCATTAATAAGGCATGGACTCTATGCAGACAAAAGAGCCTGTATGCTACCAGTCCATACTTTATGTCACACACTTTAGTTCCTTCATTTATAATTAAGAATCAGACAACCTTTGTTCATCCATATATCCTTCCTCTTTCTCCTAGTTTCAGAAAATACATTTATTTTTCTTTCTTTCATTTAATTTCTTCCCTATTACTCTTGCTTGCATGCCAAGTTGCAACGTTTCCTATGGAAAATGTGAACATCACCTGCTCAGATATTGAACTCTGCTGCCCATTGTGGCTTTGGTCATTAGAGACTTTCAAAATGAGATAGAGAATGTATAAACTAAGTACCCAACCTTAGTTACACTTTTACTGCTGCAACATTTCCTGCTAATAGTAACTACAGTATTGATAGGTTGGACACATTCTGGCCAACAGGCCACAGTGTAAGCTAGAGCCAATTTCATTGTTTGTATGCCCATGAAGCCAGGATATCAAATCTAGAAATCATCTTGTAAGTCAAAATATCAAGACACTATGGTATATGTACTATTGTGGGCTGATATACACTCAGGGGGAAGGATGGATAAGTTTCTATCACTATTTCAAGGGTGGGAGGGAGATTTTTTCATGACTTGCTTCTTGATTACAATATGGGTGGGGCCAAGTCTTTATATGGCTTTACCCATTTTTCCAAAGAGATTATGGATTTAAAATGTGAAATGTCTATTTAATTTCCATGTATTTCCCATCTCAAAATGGCAAACAACTGTGTTGTTTTTATAATCATGATCATACAGAGCCTGAGGTTCATTAAAAAGAAACTGCTGCAGAATTCTATGCTATTGGGGTGATTGCTAATAGAACATTCAAAGTAATTATGAATCTAATCTAGAAGGGGAAGTTTCTTAGTTTCATATTATATCAGCTATATATTTTGCTCAAATAACAAATTCTTTTCAGGTCGATATGCTTTCTACCTCCTCATTAAAATCTGCCAATGCCAAAAAATTAAACAAGGAATGAAATAAGTACTGTAAATTTAAAGCTTTTCAGTTAAGTGCTAATTATATAGTCAATAACCACTCATCAAGGATTGCATTTATAATATATTTAATACATATAATCTATAAGGCTTATATTGCTCAATTTTTTTTGTCATATAATTGAAAATTTATTCAATGGAATTGGAGAATTTAAAGTAATCTCATTTTGGAAGGCTGTTACATATGCTTATAAAACAATGCATTTTTTAAAATAATGGTTGATCAAAGAAACTGCAATGGACTGATTGGGGTATAATTGTAAACTATTTTCACACATCCTTCTGAACTTAATACCAACAATACTTTTTCATTCCTGTTAATTTTTATAAATGTCAGCTCATGCAAAAACATGCTGTTTTTATACTGTTTTTATACATATATGGACACCATATATGACTTGATCTTCTGATATACAACCCACAAATATATTAGTTTACATAAATGTCTGTCATTTTTAATAGCAGCCTCATATCAAATGCCTTGTCTTGCTCTGCCAAATTCTTTTTCATTTAATCATAAACAGAAGGTTTATTCTTCCTTGCAAAATTTTTCACTGTTCTTTTAATTTATTTTTATAGTACTTACCTTGCTGAAATTTTGTTGCAAGGACCAATTAATTATTGCTTGTAAAGTCACAGAAATTCTTGGATGAATGTATTATGAATGAAGAGCATAAGGCACTGTTAGGGTTATGATTCCTCCCTTGAAATCATACTACATAATGAAACTTTTGTCACCAGGACTCGTCCAACTTGTTTTTATTTATCTCATTGGTGGCTTCTTTTTTTAACCTAATACAGCTCATAAAAAATCTAGTCCTTGCAGTGATGCCACACTACCTACTGTGAACACAGCCCAGTACAAGAGCAGCAGCTCAGCTACAGCTGGCACCAACAGGTAAGAGCTCCTTTTTCAAAAGGCAAGACAAAAAGCTACCACCAAAGCAATGGGCATTGTATCATTTGGCTTGCATGCCACACTTCCTAGATGCGGCAGACTATCTTCCCTAGCTGGCTTTGGCTTTCTGGTCAGTTTTGACCAAAAGGCAGGTTTTTCTCCTTTTCCACTTGTTGATTCTGGGAAGCAGCTGGAAGGGCAAGAAGCACTATTGCCCCAAGCAGCTCAATCAACCTCCCTTGAGAAATATCCAGGGGACATTATTACTGTTTTTTCTCAGGGTGCACTTGACCAGAAATATGGGAAAGTGACCGCAGAATGAGAACTTAATGCCTCATTTTCTCTCCATAGATTTTTAGATTGGAGTTGAGAGCGAGAGAAAAAACAAGTTTGAACAAAAAATACCCCAGCCCGAGTTACTGCTAGATAAATCTTGCTTTCAAAATAGTGCTGAAATAAGACTAGCAAACTTGTTGGATGATGTGTGCCTAATAGAAGTTCTTAAAAACATTTTTTTTAAAGTGTGCATTGCTTCTTTTTAAAATCGATATTTATATTGAGGAAATTTAAAAAGGTATTAGAAGAAGATACATTCCAATGAACTGAACAAGTATTTTTATGAAGAGTTTAGGTTTCTTTTAATGTTGATTAGTAAAGCAGAGGAAACTGATTATTAAGACTTCTCTAATTTCTATTTTGGCATTTGTGCTTCCTTTTTATTCAATTGCATTCTTGCTTTTCTACTTCTATAAATTAAAAAGTAGCAGAATGGAACCTAGAAACAGTGCAGATGAATTAAAAGGGGGAACAGACAGCTATATTTATGTGAATTGTACTAAATCACAAAATAGTGTCTATGTAAAAAAGTAGTTTCATGTTGCTTTGTAATATCAGATTTATAAGTGATTAAAATTAAGGCTCAATATAAACAGATAGCTGTTTTGTCCTCCCAATTCTTTATTTTTAAGTTGAATTTATTTATGAAAATATTTATATGTTATTTATATATTATATGTCAGTGGGGACTTTTACTTCCACAATTTTAGTCTGACTATGTATGAAAGATGGTATCTATGAAGGGTAATGTGGTGGACTACAGGAAACATCAATTTCATAGGAAGGAGAGAGTGCATTTCAATGTAGTGTGTGAAGAGGTGAGGCAAGAGACAAAACAACCTAGTGCTGGATTAACAGACAGAGAAAGAGTTAGGAAAACCACTCCCTAGGATCTCCTAGGATATATTCCTTAGGGAGAGAATAGTACTGGTTTAATCTAGAAAGATTCCCCCCCCCCCCCCCC